>JAXGGA010003269.1:0-105475 GCA_038373865.1 Uloborus plumipes | reverse complement strand
GTAATGAAAGGCATTCTATAATTGCGCTGTGTTTTTTTTTTTTTTTTTTCCAATGTGACAAAAACCTGAAAATAGAACAAGATTTTTACTAAAAATGCATTCTTTTCTTATATTATTTTAGAGATTCATCTGGAAACCTTGCCTACAGATTAGCGCTTCAGACAAGAGAACAACATATCAGAAGAGACAAAGCCACGAGCAACATATGCACTGCCCAGGTAAGAAAACAATATCAGTCCGAAGGATACTATGCCAAACTTATACAGACTTAAAAATTCAGCAAATAAACAGGATGGCAATTGAATAAAGGGGGCAATTAAACACAAATGAGTTGCAATACACCGCCAAAAAAAAAAACAAATGAGTTGCTTCCTGTGTAGAGACCAGATTGCATCTAGTAGATCATCATCAAAGGTCTGTAGCTCAGTGTCGATTGGCATGATTGTATGTCTTACGCAAACATTTGAGAGGACCAAAAATCATTTTAAATTGATAAGTTTAAACTGTCAGTTTAAATTTCCAATCATAATGAAAAATATTTTAAATAATTTACAAAGCCCTAACTTATATAGCAGGTTTATTCATATAGCTTTTAAATGGGATGTTTGATTTCTTTAGATCATGAAACAACAAATTTTAAACTTATATTGGTGGTAGTAACTTCATTGAATAAGAGTCAAAGAAAGAGGGGAAGGTAGCAGAATTTTAACATTTTCAGGAAAATTTAGGGCGGAAGGCATAACTTCTGATAAGTATTTTCTTTACTTTTTTTTTAAATATAATACTCTGTTTTTTCTATAATGCTCTCTACTCATGTCACTTTGTTTTATTATAACAGCGATTTCTTTCAGGCTCTTTTGGCGAATATTTCAGCCATGTATGCTGTATATCACGGTGCTGAAGGACTGATAAGTATTTCTTCTAAAGTTAGTAACGCTACTAGACTTTTAGCAGAAGGTAAAGCTTGTTACATTTTGAAATGTATAACATCTTAAAATATGAGAATAATTAATTAACGTATTTAACGTTTTATACACCAAAAAACATTAATACCAATTGTATTATACTGAATAATAAGAATTGAAAATTAAGGATGTGAAAATGATGTTGCTTTCTTTTGCTAATTTGCCTATGCATATTAGGGTGGGCCGAAAAAACACTTTTTTTTATTTCGAATTTGTAATAGCGCGGAAAAGTTGCGAATTATGAAGACAAAAAGAAGGAAAAAAAATTATCGAAATCGGTTGATATCTTCCGATCACGCATAAGCCCTAAAATTTGACAAAATATGAAAAAACTTCATTTTTGCGATTTTTTTTGAAAAAATTTCGAATGAAATGTTTCCTTAATTTTTTTTGCGCGGAAAAGTTTATAATTATGAAGACAAAATGAGGGATAAAAAGGAGGAAAAAAAATTATCGAAATCGATTAATATCTTCCGGTCATGCCTAGGGCCTAAACTTTGACAAAATATAAAAAAACATCATTTTTGCGATTTTGTGTTTAATTTTTTGAATTAGATATTTTCGTAATGCAATACTTGTAACGTTTGCTAATATAGCCTTAAAACATTGTGTTTTGATTTTGTTTTGGTCAGTTAATATCTTACGGTCGCGCATTAACCCCAAAATTACCCAAAATAATAATTTTAAAAAAGTTACATTTTTATACGTTTTTGGTTTTTGATGAATAATTTTTTGTGAAACAACCGTATTATTTTTTGAGACATACTGACAATAATATAGAAAAACAAACTACCACCGGTTCAGTTGATATTATTCAGTTGCGAAAAACCTTAGAAACTCTCATGCGTAGACGTCGGGCAGCAATCTAGGCAACGTCGCTCGCCTGGCAACGGCTCTCTTCCACTCCATCGCCGCCTTCCTAGGACTACGTCAGCTGTCTGCCTATATTGTTTTTTAAGTCTACGTTTCTATGTAGTAATCGCAATGTACTATTATTTAGTTCAATCTAGCTGTTTTCATTTTGAAATTCTTGTAGTCTTCTGTAATGATGTAGTTTTCTGCTGTGTGAACTCGGTGATTTAACGAAAAAGTTATACAATGAACGAGCCAAATAACAAGACAAATACTCTAATAACAAGACAAATATTTGGCTGCCCCACTTTTGGTACTCCAAAAGAACTGCCATCAAACAAGCCGTCCACTGGCAAGGACATCATTAGGTGCCATACTCAAGGAAGGTTAAATTTGGCACTAGAAATTAATAACGGTATCTTCGCCAGTAGGCAGTTAGTTTGATGGCAGTTCTTTAGGGTGCCAAAAGTGGGGCAGCCAAATATTTGTCTTGTTATTAGAGTATTTGTCTTGTTATTACATAACTTTTTGTTAAATCACAGAGTCCACACACAGCAGGAAAATACATCATTACAGAAGACTACAAGATTTTCAAAATGAAAACAGCTAGATTGAACTAAATAATAGTACACTGCGATTACTACATAGAAGTGCAGACTGAAAAAACAATATAGGCAGACAGCTGACATAGTCCTAGGAAGGCGGCGATGGAGTGAAAGAGAGCCGTTGCCAGGCGAGCGACGTTGCCTAGATCGCTGCCCGACGTCTGCGCATGAGAGTTTCTAACACTTTTTGTAACTGGATAACATCGACTGAACTTTTTTGTTCAGTTTGTTTTTTGTCTTATTGTCAGTCTGTCTCAAAAAATACTACGGTTGTTTCACAAAAATTATTCAAAAACCAAAAACGCGTAAAAATGTAACTTTTTTAAATTATTATTTTGGGTAAATTTGGGGTAAATGCGCGACCAGAATATATTAACTGACCAAAACCAAATTAAAACACAATGTTTTAAGGCTATATTAGTAAACGTTAAAAACTATTGTATTACAAAAACATCTAATTCAAAAAATTAAACAAAAAATCGCAAAAATGATGTTTTTTCATAATTTGTCAAAGTTTAGGCCCTAGGCACGACCGGAAAATATTAATCGATTTCGATAATTTTTTTCCTCCTTTTTATCCCTCTTTTTGTCTTCATAATTAACTTTTCCGCGCGAAAAAAATATGAACATTTCATTCAAAATTTTTTCAAAAAAACCCGCAAAAATGAAGTTTTTTTCATATTTTGTCAAATTTTAGGCATTTTGCGCGTTTGGAAGATATCAATGGATTTCGATAATTTTTTTTCCTTTTTGTCTTTACAATTAGCTACTTTTTCGCACTATTACATTTCGAAAACATCCAATTCAAAAATTTTAAAAAAAATCGCGAAAATGAAGTTTTTTCATTTTTTGTCAAATTTTAGGCCTATGCGCGATCGGAAGATATCAACCAATTTCGATAATTTTTTTTCCTTCTTTTTGTCTTCATAATTCGCAACTTTTCCGCGCTATTACAAATTCGAAATAAAAAAAAGTGTTTTTTCGGCCCACCCTAATGCATATACTATTTATTCTTATACACAACTGATAGGTGTTCAAGCAGCGGGACATAAGCTTCAGCATGAAAATTATTTTGATACGATTAAAACTATTCCAAAGACTGAAACTTCGGAGATCAAGCAGCGTGCGGAGGACAAGAAAATCAATCTTCGTTATTTCCCCGATGGAACGGTAAGTTCCAAAACTAAAGCTGTGCTTTCCTGGTGCCGTCGCGTTATTTAGCTTACGTGAAATCTCGTGATGCGTTACGGTGTGAAAAAAATTATGTAAGGCTACCATCGTTAATGGGTGCAATGTTACACAACTTCTGGAGAAAGCTGTTCCGATTTTAAGAACACTCTAATTGTTGGACGAAAGTTTCGCTCAACCTGTACACTGTTAAAGCTACAGGTTGCATGTGGCACCTTTAAGGGTTAAAGTTGAAGCACCAGCGTCACCCCATAAAGAATGCCACCTGACTCCCTATGGCACCCTTGAAGGTGATATTAGGCTCCCTAAGGCACCTTTAGGGTGCCACTTCACTCCATATGGCACCGTCAGGGTGCCATAGGGAGTTAAGTGGCATCCTTGAGGGGGTACCGCTGGTGCTAAAACTGTTTACCCTTAAAGGTGCCACATGCAATCTGTAGTTTTAACAGTGTATAATCTTCCACCAAGTGTTAAAATTATTGGAGTATTATTTAAAGCGCGTGCATTAAGATAAACATCGGCGCAGAGCTCTTCAAGTCTTATGAACGTAACTAAGATCTGCCTCAACCGGCTGAGTGGTAAAACGAGCTTGCTTTGAGTGCTCTCCGAGTTCGCGGTTCGATCCCATCGTGTGTTCTTAAAATAACTTGCGAATTTGATTTAAGTTGATTGATAGTGGAACGGCATGAACCTGACAAAAATTAAATTAACGAGTAATTGATTGTAATCTTGTAGGCACATGAATGCTCTTTTTTCTTCTTCTTTCTTTAACAGAGAATTCTGGTGTAACTTTACACAGAAAATGGTGACACATTACTCTATAGTTGCATTACCATGTTGTAACCTTCCACAAGTGAAGTGTTACTTTACTCCAGATAGATCGGTTAAGTTACTCCATAGCAATGGAGGCAGCACTGCTGCCACCATACTTATGAAGTAAGGCTACCCAATTTTTTTAGTGTGGATGTAAAAAGATGGCAGTGTGTAAAAGGCAGTATTAACCCGTTACTGCCCAATGATTTATATAAAGATCACCACTTTTCTGACTCCTCAATGAAAACTATACCTTTTTATCATTTCTTATTCCTATTGGATGGTTTTCTATTGAACCAATTTCCAATAGGAAACCAGCCAATAAGAATAAGAAATAATAGAAATTTATAGTTTTTAGTGAGAAGTCAGAAAAGAGGTGATCTATAAATAGATCACTATGCGGTAACGGGTTAATGGGTGGGTTAACGGTGACTGAGTCTAGGCTGAGAAGGCAAGCAATCAATGACTGTACTCTGTTAGAATTAAATTTCAGGATTTCACCAAGAAGTTGGTTAAATCTAGCAAAAATTTATTAGCAACCATCTTATTAGGGAAGCGTTTCACCAACTTAATGCTGCTTTTACAAATCCCATGAGCTTAGTGTAATATTGATGCAATTTCGTGGTGAAAGGTAAAAAGGGTAAATGTGGTAAAAAGCTCCATTTTTCGTTTTTGTAGGCAAAATATAATTCAAGAATAATCTCTAACTCCAAGCATCTAACACGAACTCAAAGCTTTATGGAAGGCAAAGTCAGCATGTTATCTACTTATACTAGATGTTCGAAAGCTTCGTGTCTGTTAACACACTAATATGTTAGAAAACTATTGGAAATTGAGATTTTGTTCTTAAATAGGTCCTTTTTTCTTTCATCAATTAGAGTGGTCTTAAGTAGCACAATCAACATAAATACATGAAGCGATGTAAATCAGATGTAAAAATGTAAGATGTAAAATGGTAAATTGTAAAAATTTAAAATCGAGTAAAAAATTTTAAAAGATCAATCAATTTGGAGTTCAACTTTTATTTAACCCTAGAAAATTGTTTGGAATCCTGAAGTAAAACGAGAAACTAAAACTTGAATGTTTGAATTCTGAAATACATTTGCCTTGCTGTAAAAATTGTGAAATTTACTGTTACATAAACATTTTCAGGTGGGTGTCTCACTGGACGAAACCATTGAACAAAAAGATCTTGAAGACTTGCTCTACATTTTCGAGTGTCCTCACACTGTGGTAAGCATAAAAATATCACTTTACTAAAATTGAATCATTCAATATTTAAACTATTTAAACTTTCAATGTTCCTCTAATTAGGTAAACAATGATCTCGTTTGATAGTGTGTAGAATTAACTGCGTGTTTGGTTAATTTGGTCAAAACTTAACAATTTACTTCATAAATCTGACAGATAAAGCTTTATTAATGCCTTCTTCATTCATAAAATCTTCATTTTCTCATTATTCATTTAAACTGTTTAAATAGCGATGTGAAAGAAAAACAGGCTCAAATCAGTTTATTATAGAAAATGGTTCAAAAAAGAAAAAATTTTGGCTCAAACAAAAACATTTTTAAAAAATACGTTTTCATCATGCCCTATTAATTATTCTGTTTCTCTCTTTGAAAATTGAGAAAAGCTGATTTATCTATTCATATCATGACAGTTATCTACAAATCACATGAAAGAGGTCTGCCATTACTTACTGAAACTCGCTCAATTTGGCGATTTTTGTTAAAAATTTCGGCAGATTTTAAGAACTCAAGCTTTGATGCTCTTTCGATTGCTACGAAGGAATAAAAATACAATTTCCGTTTCGTGATTTTTTGCGAGCTCATTGTATATGAAATTGATTATACTTACAAATGTGTTGATCATTTTTATAATTGTAATATAATTTTTTTACAGGATGAATTAGCCGGAAAAATTTCCAGTACACCTAACTACGTGTTGTCGAATGATTCAAAATTCAGACGAAAATCGAAATTTTTGACTCACTCTGTTTTCAACAAGTATGCTATTTTCTTATCGTACAGTTTCTAAAAAACTTTTTTTTCGTTCCAGTGGGGCTGCGTAAGCGAGAAAACGCCTTTTGCAGACCCAGTGCGATCCCCCGATAAAGCATCCAGTCTTTGCATTGTGCCACCATTAAGGCACTGATCCGTTGGCACAGATAATTTTGACGCCCAGTTACCGCCAGATGGAGGCACTGGCCTCTCTTCGATGCGAAACTGCACTAAGAATTTAATTTTTCCGAAGGATAATCAAAGCCAAACGACTACCACAAGGAATCTTTTACATGCCGCATAATCATACGACATAGGTGCTGAGGATTTTCTGCATCACGAAAATCCACCGACTGACCACCGCAGGTCAGAACTCGGATTCACGGCGTGGAAGGCCAACCCAACGCCTTACCACCACGCCACCAGCCGACACTGAATAACTTAAAAACCAAACAACCATGAAAAATGATCAAATAAGCTTTGTGCTAAAATATAATTGAAGTTAAAAACTAACGTAAATAAAGCACAAATTATTTAGAAAATACTGCAAATGGCTATATCGGTTCTCTCACAGCTTTCATGTTGTGTGCTGAGCTTTTTGCACAGATGAAGAGGCTCCATTATAGCTATTTGCAGTACATTCGACACAGTTTGTGCTTTCTTTAAGTTGGTTTTTAACTTCAATTATTCAGTATGTTGATTTACTAGGAATAACGTACGGCATAAAATAGCAATTTAAAAAAAAAAGGTTATGTGTTTTCTTTACTTCATCGTGTTTACTTTAAAAGGATCATCAACTGAAATTTCATATATCTACCCCTTATTACAAAACTGTTATCAGCATTAAAATTAAGCTCGTGTACCAATTTTCGTATCGTTTATTTTAGCCGTTGCTTCTTAATAAATAGAATAGAAAAACCTTGTCCCCGTGCTAGTGAAATGTGTTTCAATATTTTTGCTTATAACATCTTATCACTAATAATAATAATGAAACTTAACTACTAGTTAGATTGTTTCTTATTTAAAAAAAAAAAATTGAAAAAACTAGAAACAATATACAAAATAATATGCTTTGAAACGCTGGAAATATTGATATAGGTTTTGTTATTTTTGAAATTAATATTTTAAAATCTCAGATATTAATATCTTTCTATAAATATATTTATATTAATATTATCTTTCGATAAAAAAATAATTTGGATGAGTTTTTGTAAGAATGTCCAAAACTTCCACATAAAATATTTAAGTTTTTTGTGTAAGAGGATTTAAAACATATTTTCCTATCATGTTTGGGGCTAAATAGGCGTTATGGGCTTGAGAAGTCAAAAGTTGTCTTACCTCTAATAAAGTCCATTCCAACTCATGCAATTATCCTTATAAAAAAATGTCTTTAACCTCACCCCCTCTTATATTCAATGCAGAACCTCTTAAACTTTTCCCGCTACAAAAATATTTTTTCGGCCGATTAATAGGTCAAATTTTGCCGATTATAAATAATCGGAAAAGCAGCCAATTATGGCCAATTAATTGGTACTGTCAATTAATCGGTGCATCCCTAGTTTAACGCTTCAATTTGAATGAATCTGTGTGTTGATTTTTTTTAGCTATCGTATGTACATCAGTACCGTTTTTACCTACATTTTGGATTAACCGTGGTATTAGTTCATCCACGGTTATCATGCCACCTTATTCCGCGAATAATCGGAAGTTTCTGTACTTCATATTATTGCATTGTTTTTTAGGCATAGATCAGAAGCCAGCCTGGTTCGATACATGAAAATTTTAGAGAATAAGGACATTTCTTTGGTTCATTCAATGATACCATTAGTAAGTATAAATCTATAACTACATTTTTAATGCTATTGGCAGGGCCGTCGCGACCGGGGGGGGGGTGAGAGGGGTGTCTCACCCTCCCAGCGATTTTTTCCAGTCGGCAAAATCAGTTTGATTCGGAATTTTTAATGTTTCAGATTTTCAAAACCTTTTTTTAATTAAAAAAAATGCTCAATCACAGATGTACAGTTACACGACCGTTTGGAATTATTTTACCGACTGTTCCTTTTAACGTATCATCTCCTGAGAATTTTGACCGAGTAGGCTCATGTATTACGGCGACGTCAATCGTCAGATTCACTAGAATCGGCATTTTTCCTTTTTCAAATTCAGGATTCACGAAATGCTTCATTTCCCCTCTTTTTTATATAATACACATGTACACAGATTTATAATTTGTCAGAATACCATGTTTGGTAATAATGCTTCATGTTCATTCTGTTGATTTCATATCTCAGACACAGAACTTTTTCAACTGTTCACCGAATGCTTATTTTGCCGACTGCTTAATTTGCCGACATAATAAGTGTTCACTCAGTGAATTCGGCTCTAAAGTCGGCATTTTTGCTTTGATTCTGAATTCAAAATTTTTGAGTTAAGTAATAAGTAGCTTTTTTTTTTTGAGAGCCATGTTTAAAGTTTCACTTTTTATAAAAAAGGAAAAAATAAAAACATGTACCGTTTGATCGTAGACAACTGTTCAGTTCATTTGAAAGAAAATAAATCATATCAGCGACTTCTTCTTTTACTGCAATCTTAACTTGCCGGTAGTTACTTCAACAAAGTCTCATTTTGCCAACATTATACCGAGGGATGCGCCGAACTCAAATTTATGTGATGGAAGGAAATCATGTCATTTTGCCGAATGGTAAAATACGTGTCGGCAGTTCTCAAGGGCAGATCCATATTCTAGTTGAGGAGTGGATTGTTATATCTTATGGAAAGGAGGGATCAAAGTGCCATTTTGGGGCAAAAATGTGGGATATTTGGCAATTTTTTTCGAAATATAAGTCCTAAAAATGCAGTTTTAAGCTATATTTGTTTGTTTAAAGACCGACCAAAGGGAGGCCAAAATTACATATTTAGGCCTGTAATTTTGGAAATTTTTCGGGTGAGAACAGGCTCTATTTGTTTCACGGACACCCAGGGCTCGTTACCTGTGCAGGAAATATGTTCTTCCGTAACACCTTTTATATACAGGGTGTCCACTCCAATCGTGGACCAATAGCTAATTTCTAAACCGTTAGAGATAAGCATATAGTTTATTTAGGAAAAAATCTCAAAATTACGAAAGGAATTTTGGGTCTATTCAATGTTTTTCAAAAAATCAAATTTTGAAAGAGTTACGAGATTTAAATTTTTATACAGCCCCCAGTCCTATCAATCATATTTAGTAAAACATTCTTGACACTGTAACGTTTAAAACTAAAAAAAAATCACTCTTCTACCACAAAAATTGACCGAGTTATGACGTTTTGAAAAATCAAGATTTTGAAGGATTTCGCATACGGTCCCTTAAGCGATCGCTCGATGACGTCATGAAATAATGCAAAATCTTGATTTTTCAAAACGTCATAACTCGGTCAATTTTTGTGGTAGAAGAGTGATTTTTTTTTAGTTTTAAACGTTACAGTGTCAAGAATGCTTTACTAAATATGATTGATAGGACTGGGGGGCTGTATAAAAATTTAAATTTCGTAACTCTTTCAAAATTTGATTTTTTGAAAAACATTGAATAGACCCAAAATTCCTTTCGTAATTTGGAGATTTTTTCCTAAATAAACTATATGCTTATCTCTAATGGTTTAGAAATTAGCTATTGGTCCACGATTGGAGTGGACACCCTGTATATATATATATATTTAATCTATGCCAAAGCATGCATAAGCTTTTTATAGGAATATAATAAATTAACTCTCAGATCGCAATGTCCAAAATATCTTACATTGAAGTTGAACAAAAATAAAAATAAGAAAGTAAAGATCGTCGAAAGTAATCGAATGGTGACAACGGACGCTTCGCTTCTGCTCTGCTTTTTGTCTGGTCAGTAAAAGTGAATCTTTTTCGCTGGGGGGGGGGGTCTTGGAATCTTAGCTGATTCTTTCGTCTTCATTGCATGATTCATTCGTTGTTCGGGGAACGCGTCCATGGAAGCGTCCCGCGGCCTAGAGATTTCGGTGCTGTCGCTTGAGGCCCTTTTTCCTCCTCCTTTTGGCGCGAAAAGAGACAAAAGCATCGCGCAAAGAAAGAAAGAAAAGAGGAATCGGCTAGGACAACTTGCTTTTTTGCTTATCCGCTTTCCGGATTACCCTTCAAAAAATGCATACTTCCACTTTCATCACCCCAAAGAAGAAAGAAAAACAAGTCAGGGAGCGTCAAGGATTTAGATTTTTGAGGTATGTTTTAAAATAAGAAACCTGATGATAATTGATTGATTTCTTTAGATTGCAGAATTTGTAGGTGTTTGGATATTTAATGAGTACTAAATAGGTTGAACTTTGTACAACTAAAATTGACTTGTTGTTTGTGTTTGATGGAAATAATTTTAGAAACATTTTTTACGTAGTAATTGTAAATATTTTTATGAAACATGTTTTCATTTAAATTAGAGATGAGATGATGAACTACTTATACGTTTAGTAGAAAATTATTTATTGTGCTTAGCTACAGTTTAAGGCTAAGATATAGCAGCCTTGTGTAGAATGTAATCAGCCTCTTTAAGCAGCTGCTATGCTATGGAAAAATAAAAAAAATAAATAAGTAAAACTTCCTATTCAGTAATTAACAGTAATTTTCGTCAAATGAATGCGTAAATAAACGAAAAAAAATGAATTGTTAATGGAAAATAAACGATTGTATGAAAAAGTGAATCAACTAATGTATGAGAAAATAAATAAGTGAATAAATTAATATATGGAAAAAATAAATAAGTGAATAAAATAGAGAATGAATAAGAAAATAAATGAATGGATGCGTAAACAAGCGAGTAATTAAGTATAAGAATGTAAATGAATTAATTAATAAATGAAAAACTACTTTCGTGATTTCATAAATGAATGCCTAATAAAATGAAATGAACTACTATTTCAGTTTGTCTCATCCACTTTGCCCAACGTGCACTTTACACATTGCATCAAACATTTAAAATCAAAACATTTTAAACATGAACTAAATTAGTACTGCACTGGACATTAGGAGACCTCAAATAGTACTCAAAATTATAATTACAAGAATTTTATCATTTTATAATAACGAAAAATGTTTTTGAAAAACCACGAATATTACAAAAGGTGTATCTAATTTCGAAAATAACTTGCATAATTTTTTTCGTTACTCTTTAGAACTACTTATTTCTTGTTAAGAATCAACTATTTGTTCAGGAACTCAGTTAAAAGATTGCTTGATAAGTGGCGCTGCAAACTGAAAATATTTTATCATTTCACTTTGCCCCTTCCTGTGGTATTTATTTGTGCCCCAAAAGGGTCTTTTTATGAATTTTTTAATTTTCTATTTTCTTCCGATAACAAAGGGTTGAGATAGCTAAGAAACTTAAATAATTCTTATTCAATAAGTTTTATTTCTGCCATGTTCGAAATGTAAAAAAGTCAGCTGTATTCTAACTATTTTGCTGTTTAGTTCTGTAATAAAAAAAAATACAGGAAATTGAAATTAAAAACTCGTGTCAGATTCAGGGCATGAACTGAGTTACAATTTTACATTTAGGGGACTAAGCCCCCAGAAAAGCAAAAGTAAAAAAAAAGTTCCTCAAATAATATTTTTTAATACTTTTCTGAAACATTTTTTTTTTTTTTTTTTTTTTTTTTTTTTTTTGAATTTGTTCAAGGAAGCCCTCACTCAGCTAATATTAATAAAACAGATTTTCTAGTATTCTCCAATATGATCAGGGTTATTTCGGAATATTTTTAAAACAGAAGTCTTAAAAAACGCTGTTTGGCCAATCTTCAATAGTGTAGGAAGTGCTGAGAGAGATCCACAGGCCCACAGAGAAATTTCCAAATTGGCAACAGAAATGCAAATTTAGGCATTTTTGTGTAATGTTAGCCAAATTGGTGCTAGCCAAATCGATTGCCAAGTAAATTACGCCACTACGACTAGCATAAGAAATCCTGTATGATGGATTAGCAAGGCAAAAAAAATGGTGATCTAGAAACCTGGAAAACTGCCAATTTGAAAGAGGAACTGCTTGCAATTTGAGGTCCAAAACGGAAACATATAGCAATTTGTCATAGCTTAATAAAAAAAAATAATAATAATACGCACACACACACACACACATCCGGAAGAGAGCAACCACCTCCTCCCAGCGTCAGCATATAGGGTAAGTGCTCCAGTAGTCGGCCAGTCTCCAGTAGTCGGCCACAATGACATAAAACTCCTCATTAATAGTACATTTTTAATTCAAAATCAGATATGGCGCATTCACACATTCATGTACCTATCCTCAATCATCAACCAGTGGCAGTTAAGTTTTGGGTACTTTTTTTGAATTAGTAATGAGTCATTTCATTTTGAATGGTGTGCCCGTCATCCAAGATTGCGATTTTGCTTATTTTTCAGCTAAGAAGACACGTTTTCTTAAAATGGCCATTACACTTATTAATTTAATTCTACTGTAAGTTTGAGTGATTTTTATCTTAATGGAATGTCTAACATAATGTTTCAATGAAAGAGCGAATTCCTGGTTAGACTCGATTGTTTGTTAAAGGGGTGGCCGACTACTGGGTACAGAATTCTTCTGCATTTCCAATAGTCGGCCATGGTAGGCCGACCACTGGTTCTAAGCAGTTTGGTTGATTTATCCAGTAGTCGGCCACATACTTAATGTAGCTTTTCATTCTTAATATGGGTTCATCAAATTAAAACTAAATTAACTTATTAAAATACAGCGACAATTTAACTGTTTTGAGTAAAAATACCTTTTCCAAAGTTTATTTTTCTTGAAAAATGGTAATTAAAGTGAATGTCTTAACTTCTTTTGACCACCATTTCGACATTTTATTGCTCCTAGTATTGTAAATTTAATTGAAAGTTCTAAAATAGAGATTTTTAAATACGCATTCGTTGAGTAAAGATTATAAATTTTAATACTCATCCAGTTATTATCAATTGGTGTTTTAATAGTTTTTCTTATCAAATTTTATCTTAAACTCATGAAATTGGCGAAACGAGTGATTTGACTTCTATTGATACTTATTCGGCAGTTAATAAACATTCCCCAATTATAGGAGATAAGATGCAAAACTTCAATAGTCACATAGGCTCAAGTTATTTAATAAGTGCCAAGCATGTAGTTATTCTTTCTTTTGCTATTATGTTTAACTTTTTGCTTTACCAAAGGTACAAGACCCCTGTGCTCTATTTAGGAAAATTGTTTCAAATGTTGGTATATTTTCACTAATGATTCTCCCCAAATGTTTGACTTCTTGAGTTTTCTTCGCTAGAGGATTAGAATTGTGCTGAGTTAATTTCAAAACTACATGGTTACATTGTTGCAAACTAAATTTTGGTTTGTTTTCAAGGTTATTTCTCGTTTACTGATATTCTTGTCGAAAGCTGTAAGATTACTTTCATGACATCCCGAGTTCCATTTACTTCCTTATTTCATCTTACTTCAATTAGTTTAAAACAAATAACCTTGCTTCAGTGGAACATTCTGTGCTAGATGAAGATTTGATAGAGATTCCTTTCAGCGCATTTTTGAATGTATTTTTACTTGACAAGTTTTGGAAGCAATCATTTCTGAAACTACAGTTTTAGTTTTATGTTCCGTATGTTGAAATTCCGTTCTAATGAATGTGAACCAGTTAAGTGCCGACGTGATTATTAGTCATGAAGTGTGTCGACTCTATTATTACGTCTTTATGTTTACATAAACAGTAAAGCAGTTTTTCATTTCTTGATTCTTCGGTCATTATCACTAAAAACTGCTTTTCACCACAAAACTATTGCTGTTTTTTTACTTCCTAAGCAAGAACATTTTGTACATTTAAAAAACTTCGTTTATTTTGTCCCTTCTTGCATCTTTATTAAGTGCTGCTGAAATTCTTTTCTTCAGAAGCTTTTTTTTTTTTTTTTTAACTTTTGCTTTTGATATAGACATATTTTTAGACGTTATTCAAAAAAAAAAAATATTTTTTAGTGCGAGTTTTTAAAATAAAACTGTTTTTAGGCAGCTAAAATATAAAAAATTAATGTCCCGAGAATTCTGTGCTAATTGTAGTGTCTAAAATTAATAATGGTAGATTGATAGTTAGAGAAATAAGTAAAGCACATAGTGTATCAAGATGTACACTAACATGATCATCTACACAGTTGAGTACCAGAGGTACCACGAAAAATATGACCAGACTAAGTGTAATGCATCGCTGCAGGTCCGTCATTTCACGTTTTTAGAGGGTGGGCGAAGGGTGCAAACACGATGCAATTTCATCGGGAAAAAGCAAACACCACGCCCATTTACATATTGATTAACTGATTTCTCAAAACCGGGGGGGGGAGCAATTGACCCCCATCCTCCCCCCCCCCCCAATGACGGGTCTGGTTCGTTGTAAGTTTCCCTTTGTTTTTTTTTTTTTATTCAACCCCCTATATCAGATAAGATCAATGAAAATGAAGTGGCCGACTACTGGATTCAACGTGGCCGAGCACTGGATTTCTGTGGCCGACTACTGGAGCATTTACTAGTGTTGACAACAGCTAGGATTTAACCATAATTTTTTTTTAAATTTCTGAAACAAGTAGGTGATTCACTATCAGAAAGGTTCATTCTAAAGTTTCACCTTGTTTTTGTTGCTGTATTGATAGCTGAAAGTTCTAGGTTAGCCAAGATCCACAAAAGATCTCTTAAATGGCCGACTACTGGAGCACTTACCCTAGTCCGAAATTGCGTTTTAAGACGTCAATATCAAAACATTTTTCATGTACAATCAAAAATGCGTTTAAAGAGCTTCTATTTCGAAACTTTGTCGACGAGCATCCACAAATCAAACAAGTTCTTAATGCTCCTTCCTTACAGAACTGACTTGAAATTGCGTCTTAACAAAAAAAGCTTTTTATTTTAACGTCTAAAATGACGCCCGACAACTCTGCACACTCTTAAAAACCAGGGTGTGCAAACGAAGTTATATCCTATATTTTTTAGAAAATTTCAGAGCAATATGGTTGATGAACCAGTGTTAATGTCGTGAAATTGATGTGCATTCATAATGCATCTTAATTTTTTTTTTTTTTTTAATGTCACAATTTTTTTCTGAAAATTAACACCCTCAATTTATTTGATTTATGGAGCCCATTGGTTTGAAAATCACCGATCAAAATTCACTCATATAAGTCGGCAAAACGCTGGGAGTCAGTCGGCAAATTTAATCTCAACACCCCCCCAACCGAACTTGCTTCGCGACGGCCCTGGCTATTGATATACCTAAAATACACTTTTACCTATTAATATTTTATGCATTGAATTTTAAATTGAGAGTTTTTTGGTGCGAATGAGAGTTTAATTTCAACATGCAGTGAAAATTTCGAAAGAAGGCGAAACATTCGCATCTAAGTAGTATGTAGTAAAAAATGTGGATATAGAGATCAAATAAGAAATAACTGAATATTTTAAATAAAAACAATGTATGGACCTCAAATTGTTAGTCCAAAAAATGAATCAAAAGACCTAATACACTGGGCCTGAGGCATGGGTATTTTTAAACAGGCCCGGTCACCAACATTTAGGGGAGGAGAGGAGGCAAATTTGTTGCTAAAGTTGAAAAAAAATAGTCATTTCACATTACACTCAAGCAACAACATGGCAACGAATTTCCGCCATTAATACGGCACTGGAAAGCGTCTATTTTATCATTTCGCCACTGATGAAAGAAATTAAAGTGGCTGCCCCCTCCAGCTTGGCGGGCCAGTCAGCTCTCTCCAAGGGCGCATTTAAGGAGGGGGCGAGGGGCCCGGGCCCCCTCCGAAATCGAGAAAGATTTTTTCAAAAGTAGGTGTTCGGTTCGTATTTACTCAAAAAAAAAAAATCCTTGAGAAAAAAGCCCACTCTCTATTAACATTGTTTTCAAAGGTGTATATAAGCCCCCCCCCAGAGGGTCTTTCCTCCCTATACCCCTCCCCCCCGAAGGTAGTTATTATTCGGTTTAAGTTTACTTTTAAATTATTTTCATTACTTTTAGCTTGAAATATATAAATAAAGAAATAATTATTGCTAATAATAATTCGTTAGATGGCACCAGGCAGTGGTGCAAGTCAAGAGGGTCAGGGAGCCTTTGCGCTTTCTCAAGAGAAAAAAGAACGTGTCTTGGGGAAATGAAGATATTTCAATTAGAAAACGCATAGAAAAAATCCTAATCATTTTGAATAGAAATCTTTAAATGAAAAATATTCAACACATGTAGATTATTAGTCAGCAAATTACGTTTCTCTCTTTCTTCTCATTCCCCCTTTTTTTCTAGTCAGTCAGGAAATAAGAGTCTTTAAAATAATGCTACACTCAATAAATTTAAAATAAAGTGTAATAATTCCGCCCCGACAAGAAATTTAAAATGAAGTAAAGTGTAAGTATTCCTCCCAGCAAGAAATTTAAAATAAAGTGCAAGCATTTTCGGTTTTAGTTTTTCACAAATAATTTCCAAGCTTTCAACTGAACAAAAAAAAAATTAAAAAAATAAACGAAAAGAGGCAGAAGTCCAAGCCGGCCGAGCTAGGAGGGGCACGTAATTTTCAATCTCTTTACCAGTGGTGAAATTAAAGAATAGAGTGCCTTCTCAGTGGCGGGTTTAGGGTAGGAAGTCGAGGCCCGTATATCCGCCAAGCATGAATTCAAAGAAGGCTCTCCCCTTAAAGAGCCCAAAGAGATCTTAAAACTTCGCTTTTACAACGTGTAACTTAATTGCAGTTTCAAGAGTTCAATATCCAAAAATTGTTCAGAAGAGAGTTCTTTTCTCGCTTCTTCTTCAATACCTTGGTCAAGCATTGCCTCAAATGGCGTTTTAGATATTTAAAATTCAAACAGTTAACTGTAGTTTATATCCCTCTTACTTTTCTATAGTCTTTAGCTCTAAAATGTGTATTTAGAAAAGAGAGCACTCCCGAATTATGTCTCTATGCCCACAGTCTCTATGCCCAAAAATTTCTGTAAGAGTCCCTAAATACTTTTATTATCCTAAATCTTGTCAGACAAAACCTAAAAGCAGTTGTTCCTATCAAGAATCATGGCGTAAGCGGCACTATTGAATTATTTTTAAGGGGCGTTTTAAAAAGTTTTTATTTTCTTTTTCTCTCACATGTGGCTCTCGTTTTTAGAGGGATCTTCGTGGAATTCTTGAATGATAAGTTTTTGCTCTTGGGGGTAATGGGCACCTCTGCTAAAAGTAAATTTTTGAACCTTCAGTTTCAAAAAATAGAGCTTAAAATTGCATTCTTGAAGCTTCAATGCCGCAAAATTTCGGGGCACAGCGCCCGAAACCTGCCTCTCTCTCTTGACGGTATTGAAGATAACCTAAATAAAAATGTTTTTAAAACATTAATTTCGAAACATTTTGGGAGAGAGTCCTTGCTAACGTTACTAAAGATAGTCTAAAGTAGAGATGGCTTAAAGTTTCAATTTTGAAAATTTTCGGAGGGAGATCCCTAACCACTTTTTATCTCTTAACGTCTCCAAAATACGCAAAATTGCGCATCTATATATCGAAAATCTTTTAGGGGAGGGTCTTTGAACTTTTACTTCCCAAAAATAACTTAAATAACACATCAGTTAAAAAAAAAACTCATCTTCTTTTCTTTTACTCTATGATGAAGGAATATATCCTGAGTTGTGCTTCAGTGTCAAAATATTTCAGGAGAGATTCCTCGAGTCTTCTCAATTCCTTTAATGGCACTAAAGATAGCCTGAAATTGCATGATCAGAATTTAAGTTTCAGTAAGTTTCCCAGAGGAGTTTTGACCCTCCGACGTCATCAAAGGTAGCACAAATAATTTCAATTTTGAAAAAAGTTTTCGAGGGAATCTAAAACTTCGTAATTTTCGATCTTTTCGAAAAATTACAATATTTTGATTAAATTTGAAAATTTCTACCTGTCTTACAGTAATAGGGGAAAAAAAAAGAAAAATGGAAGGGGGCTAAACTTGATTATATGCGGATATGGGCCCCCTCCGAAATAAAAACCTATATACGCCACTGGCTCTCTCCTCTCAGTTTTTTTTTTAGTTCAAATTTCGGAAATTTTTTCTGAGCAAACGCGAACAAAATCAACTTTTATTTCAATTTTTTTCATGACTTTGGGAAGGGCCCTTGACCCACTCCGTAAAAACTTCTTTTGCGTGCAATGAGCATAAAGCTTTTAAACATTCAACTAAGCTACAGTTTTACAAAACTGAAATAAAAATATTTGCTATGATCTCAATCAATGTATGTCTAAAAAAATGAATAACTAAAATATATTAGTAAAGAAAAAATGGGTGGTTTTCAACCCACTTTCCTACCGAGTCAGGATATTGGTCCACGAAATCGACGAACATTGACCGTTTCAACAGGTTTCTACACCGCGGGTTAAGCCTCCACTGAAGAGTCACGTGGTATCCTTAAGCTATTTCTATGGGTATCAAAAAGGAGAGACCTATTTCTCTTATCTTTTCCGAACGATTATATGACCAATGAAATTTTATGAAGTGAATTCAAATTCATAGTGAAATCAAACAAAAACCATGGAAAATATGTATTGTGCACGTGAATTATCCACTTATCTTTTTGTGCTTAGAGAAATATTTTTACATTTCCAAGTTTTGTTCCTAAAAACTTTATTTTTTAAGCTTAAGCAGTTATATAATTTCAAAAAAGCTCGAAAAGGAATCTCACACATTTACAACATATCCTTCCCTTATTTCTTATGTCTGTCACGTAAATCTGATGAATGTTTGCTATTAACGCTATGAAGCAACTGAATTAAGATACCAGTAAATAAGTATGTGTTACTTTTATTTGTTTACTTACCAAAAGTTTTCTCGTGCTCTTTTTTAAGTGACACTACTGCCAGTAGCGCAACCAGAGGGGGGCACAGGGCGTGGCCCCCCTCTGGTCGCCCCTTCCCCAGAATACTGATTTAAAAATTTCAAGAGTTGTTTGGACTTTAACTTGACTTCTTGTGAATCCTCATCTGTGTTAAAAATGCATTTTTAAGTTTTTGTTGCAACAAATTCAGATATTTTTTTTTAAAAAGTTTTCAGAGCTTTATTTTTCCTTATATCTGTATTTTCTATGAACCCTATGTCCGTTATATTAGCCACGTTTTGAATTTGGCTGTACAAAAAGCATCGGAAGTAACTGCAATTCGCAATGCTTTTGGCATATTAAAAGAGGTGGGGGCAATTTTTTAAATATATCTATTAAACGAACATTATATTTTGAATCTAAATTGAAAGAGAATAATTCTCGAAAACTTCACGTAAAAAACATATGCCCCTCTCGTTGGGTAGAGAAACATGACTCTGTCATAAGGTTTGTTGAATTTTTTCAAACAATTCTTGAAGTTCTAGAAGATTTTTCATCTGGCCAAGAGGAAACTGCGTCTCAAGCTTCCTTGCTGCTAAAAAGAGTTGGAAGTTTTGATTTCGTTATAGCATTACTGATAATGGAAGACATATCAGGGCTTTTACTACCCTTATCCAAAGCACTCCAATCAGTAAATTATGATGAAAAGCGATGAATTTTGTGAGAGACATTCTGGCTAAATTAAGTGAGAAATGTTTGAAGGCTACTGACAATTTTAATGTTATTTTTAAGAATATCTCGGAACTTGCCGTACAATTAGACCTTGATATTAAATGCCCTGAGTACACCACTGATGAGTGAATTAGACATTTATTCATATGACAGGTAAGATAGGTATAAATACGAGGCGCGTTCAAAAAGTAAGTGCCGTTTGGTAACAGAAAAAAATATACTCATAAGAAAAAAATAATAATTTCATATTTAGTTAGGTACAAACTTACTTTAATTCACAACATAATCGCTGTTCACTTCTAAGCATTTTTCGTACCACTGCATCAGCTTCTTTAACCCCTCTGCGTAGAAACTTGCCGCCTGAGAGTTGAACCCAGTTGACAAGCATTTTTGAGTCCCTCTTCGGTTTCAAAACGTTGTCTACCTAGCCGCTGTTTAAAATGTAAGAGGAAGTAGTGGCTAGGTGCAAGATTGGGACTGTACGGTGGATGGTCAAAAAGTTCTCCACGAAAATCTTAAATTTTCTCCTTGGTTTTGGCAGCAGTGTGAGGATGAGCGTTATCAGGGAGGAAGATTATGCCTAATGACAATTCCCAACAACGTTTGTTTTGGATCGCACGCCTTAATTTGTCGACGAATCACAGAATGCAATTCACAGTTGGCGGGATCAACGATTTTCGTGCCCATTGTTCTTCGGTTTCAAGGACAACAATAAGACTTCAGAAATGAAATAAATGACGCTTTAGCTTCACAATGAGTCAGTTAATGGCCCATCAGTAGTAAAACTGCTTCGAAGCGCCATTATTTAAATACAAGTAAACGGCCCTTACTTTTTGAACGCGCCTCATATTTCAAAATACTCTTGTGAGTAGATTTATTATTTGTTTCTCATTTTATGTTTTGTTCAACACTTACTTCTTATCTTCATCTTTTTATCTATTATTTTTACAGGGGTCATGTACGATGAAACTCAACAGCACAACTGAAATGATGGTATTTTTTATGTCTTATTTTGAATTTAATAACTTTTAATGCTATTGCTCTTGTTTGACAGTTTAAGGATTTGTGCAATGTTTAATATTAATTAAATAAGTATGAAGCACAAAAAACACAATGATAAGAACTTGTTTGGATGCATCATCTTAGGTAAGGATTATTATGAGAAAGAGCCAACCTTGTTTCTTCTGAAACATTTACATTGATTGTATGTTAGTTTTAAGTCTAATTACCACACAATGTGTAATCCGAAGTTTTACATGCAGTCCAGATTGTTTGTTTCATATCCATCAACTTTTATGCATTTTAAGTTAAAATTTGCGCATTTTGGTTGTTTTTTACTCTAGTAAGCACTATCCCCAATTTTTTATGCATTCCATATTTTACTTGCATCTAATTCTGTAAAACTCTCCCACTTACTTAGTGACCACTTTAACAGTATGTTTTGTTTTCCAATATCTTGGTCCTTCCAATCTTTCATGTTCTGGTTGTAAATAGCTTGCACTCGTCAACTTGATATGCCTAGTTGTATTCAAGTTGATTGAAGCCAATACCACTTAAATTGAATATTATTTTTTAGCAGTTCATCTTTATCTGATGTTTTTAAAGATTTCGGCAAATGAAATTAAGGACAATTTAGAATAGCAATTGAATGTATGGAAATTAATGAATTTTCATGGGTAAATTTTTTTCAAAATTAGATTAATTTTGTAAATTACTCGAATTTAGAACTTTTCCATTATTTTTAATTTTTCTTAAAGTTTTAGCTGTTATCAGTTAATTTATTGATTAAATCTCTATTACCAATATTTTTCAGTGTAAATTCTTGGAAATTACTTGCAACTCACTTAATCCCTTGGCCCATTCATTTCCACTCCACCCCATTATTTAATTATTTATTCTATAAAAAAACGTCCATTTTTTGACCCAGCTGCATAATGTTTTTTTTTTAAATCTGTATTTCATTTCTGATGCATGTGGCTTTGTTTCTGTTAGTTCAAAAATCGTAACAAATTTCTTTTCATTCAAAGATTTTAAATTAGCTTCATCACTCAAATACAAGGCCCAGTTTTTTGAACATATAATTTTTCTACTAAAACAAGCAATTTCTAATGCTTATGCATATAAATTTGATGTGATTCATATGTCATGGTTTACTGTAAATTGATTCTTACCAACTATTTCAGCACTGCACATTTACTTACACTGATTAAATATTTGAATACAATGTTACTTTTAGCCTTGTTCCTGGCCGCAAATTGTTAATATTCATCCCTTTGTTCCATTACAACAAGCACAAGGCTATCAACAACTTTTTGAGGAACTAGAAAAAGATTTATGCGAGATCACTGGTTATGACAAAATCTCATTTCAGCCAAACAGGTAACATACCTTACTTCTGTTTACTTGTTTTTAGCTTCTCGGGATTGCAAATCCAACAAAAATTGTTTTTGCACCAAAAAAATATAAATTAAAAAAAGCAAAAGATTTTTTAAAAGTATGTAATTCGATAAAAATACAAATATTGGGTCATTTAAAAAGTCTCTGCGCTTTTTCCGTAAGTTTTTGAGTAAGAATTTTTTTATTTGAAAATTAATTTTAATCTAAGTGCATATGCTCATTATTATTTATGATCTTTGGCAATTCCCTCGGTAGCTGTGTAATTTCATTGGTGTAAAACTTCTGAGGTTTATCGGCGAAAAACTTAGCCGAGTGATTTTCAGCGACTGTTCAGTTAGCCAATTTTTTGCCATCAAAAGATTTTTTCAGAGACTGAAAATAATGATTATCAAAATTAGCAAGGTCCGGCCTATACGTTAGATGCACCAAAAGGTCATAACCAAGTTTTTTCGATTTATTCTAAGTCATCAAAGATGAGTGTGGCTTAGCATTATCATGGTGGAACACAACTCCTTTTCTGTTGGCTAATTCTGATCGCATTTTCTTGATTGCTTCATTGAAACAGTTGAGTTATGCACAATAGAGGACAGAATTTACTGTTGTGCCAGGTTGTATCAGTTCATTATGAGCAATGCCCTTCCATTTCTACGAAAAACCTTTTTACCGTCAATCCTGGATGTGAAGTCGTTTGTGGTGGGTCACAGCCCTTTACCAGGGACGTCATTTCAAGTTTTTCCAGGGGTAGGGGGCAAAGGGTAAAAACATAATACAATTTCACCAGAAAACAACAAAAACCACGCCCACTTATATGTAAATACATTGATTTCTCAAAGTAGGGGGGGGCAATTGACCGCCCTTGCCCCCCCCCCCTAAATGACAGGCCTGCCCTTTACCGAGATTGCATGCATTTCATTGTCTCGTATCTAATCCATTTTTCATCTCCTGTAATAATTTGCTTCAAAAAGAATCGATTTGGGATCTCCTTAGAAGCGTTTTACTGATGGTAGCTCTGTCGATCATTTTTTTTTTTCGATAATTCTTGTGTCACTCAAACATGGAGCTTCTTTGAGCAAACCTGTTCTCTTCAGAGGATCCCAAACTGTTATGTGATTGATGTTAAGTGTCTCCTTCATCTTTTAAGAGCTTACACGTTGGTCCCGCTAAATCAGTTGAAAAACTTCATCGACTTTTTCAGTGAATAGCCGACTAGAGAGAGGTGTATCTTAGACATCGAAATTTCCGGAACGGAATAGAGTACACCTCTTTTGATAACGGCGTTCACTCATTGCATCCTTACATAACATTTTTAAAAAACATCGGCCATTCTTGTGGCGTTCTTATTTTTTTTGCAGTAAAAAAGCATTATCTATCGTATTTTTCAGATATTTCAGTCATTTTTAAAGCGCTATAACTTTTTACTCGATTGGCGAAATACTTGAACATGGTCACAAAAAGGTAGCCTGAAATGCCACCTTTAAAACGAATACTCATATAACGCAATTAGATTATCGTTGCTCGAAATATATACGTCAAACCATCTGTTGCTCGAAATATATACGTCAAAACATCTGGTTAGAAAAAAGCGCGAGGACTTTTTAAATGACCCAATATTAAGCTTTTAAAAATACATAATTTAAAGTTCAATGATATTTTTTCTTTTTTTCACTTTTCTTTCACATCCTCCCCCCCCCCTCCCTTCTACTTTTATTTTAATTCTTCGATTTTCTACCTATGTTCAGATGTTCCAACAAACTATATATTTTTGAACAAAAATTTTCAGAATGAAGCAACTACGTTTTCACCTCTTATCTTGTGGGCCTTAATGGAGACATTCATGGACCACAACGAATTGATCATTCATCATAAAAATGTAAAGAATTTTTTTCCTGTTATTTAATGAGAAATAAATGATGCGCTTTTGTTAAAATCTAAAACTTTGTCTTTGCCGCAATGGCAAGTAAAGCACATGAAGTCGAAATTTTCCAAACATAAAAAATATTTTTAAAATTTCAACAAATGCATGCAATTAATCTGAAGCTAAATTTTGTTATGCATTTCATATTTATTATTATTTTATTTATTTATTTTTTATTTATTTAGTAAAATCCTGAAAATACCCCCCCCCTCTATTTTCAAAACTAAACTGATAAATTTCAGGTGGGGGGGTTATAATCAAGATTTTTTATACAGTATATTCAGGATAAGAGAAATTTCACTTTTTTCCAAAAAAGGGGAGGGGGGTTATAATCGATGGGGGGGGGTTACTTTTGGGATTTTACGGTATTTATTTATTTCTTTATTTATTTATTTATTTTTTTTTTGAAAATATACAGTTTATATGATTGAGAAGAAGTTTGAGAAAAAGATTTTATTTTAGTTATCTTCTGAAACAAGGTGTGGCTCTCAGTTATCTGCCTTTTTTTTATGAAAGAAAAAAAATAATAATCTAAGAAACTTATTCTGGCATACGCCTATTCCATTTTTGATTGATGTTATAGCTCTCCTTCAATGTGATTGCACCATTGGAACTCTGCAAATGAAGACAATTTGAGGAAGGGGCTGTGGCATGAATTTGAAGTAGAATGTTACCGACACTTTCTGGAATGTGGCCCTAAATATTAATAGCTGTGAAACAGAGTTACTTTTATCATAATTAACGCATACTACTCCACTGAGAAAGTTGATTACTTTAATATGTTAGGGTGCAACTACTAAGATTAGCTTTGATATGTTGTGTTTTTCGAATGAGCATAGTTTTATGTACATAAGCAGGCAAATAAACAGACATACTGATGCCGGTACACACATGAGTATACACATATGAGTTGCATATACTTAATGTAAATTAGCAATTTGATTTTTCCCCTTTATCCCAAAGTACTTTTTTGATGCTATGTTTTGAAAACCTTTTTTACATTTCATTTAAATTTATTCATTATTCTAGCATGCTATGGCGTTAAAACTATGCAGGACTACTTTGCATGTTTTATTTGATATTTAAAGCTTTTCATCCTTTGATATATTACTATTAAATAAAAACATGCCAACAAAATCATTCCCTATTTTATACCACTATTAATCTATGTATAAAAAAGCTTGCTCATCAACTGTCTCATAAGAAATTTAAGATACTATATTTTTACCACAGGTTTAAAATCTTACATAAAACTTAAAACTACTAATGAAAAAGTCTTTGTTTCTAAAATTTTTAATATTCTGATTATATTGTGGTCGTCATAACTATTACTCTGTAATCATAGTCATAATCATAATCTATTTTCTAAAAGTGATTTTATTGAAAATCATAATTGTGTAAGCTCAAATGTTCCTTTTTCATGATTGTAATCAATTTTGTTTCTCTGTAATTGACTCCAAGCCTGGTATATATTAGGATACTGTGAATCACTCCCCCACTTTTTGCAGAAAAGCATTAGTCTGCTGATTTGATCGCAACTACTTATCATTCATCTTGAGTTTTGTTTTGCATTGCAAATGCATGCAGCAAGAGCAAATAAAGTTTTTTTCCTGCAATATAACACAAACTACCCTGCCGAAATAAGTTAGCATAAGTTAAAATATGTTTAAAAAAAGGCACTGAAACATCTAATACAGTTCTAAACTCAAGAACAGTCTCAGATGTTGGTTGGCCTCAGATCTAGCATGAATGCATGTTATGCAAAACCATCTTAGAAAGTTATGTAGCATGACCTTTTTTAAGTTCTTGTTTTGTTTATTTCAAATAAGCAAATGATTTCCTCCTTTTTTTACAAGGCAATTTCACTGCACTTTATTATATGTTTCACAAGCATTATTTTCTAACACCCTTTTTTACTCTCCAGTGGTGCCCAAGGAGAATATGCTGGTCTAAGAACTATAATGTCATATTTAAAGGCAACAGGGCAAGAAAAAAGAACAGTAAGAAATATTTTAAATTGTACCTTTAAGTCTCCTTACAAGGTACCTTTATGTATCTTCCATGAATGCGAGATCAGGTTCATCAGAAATAACTTTCAGTGTAACATTAAGGTTATGCATGATGTGTCACATTGTTTCTATTTATACAACCAGAAATGCGGTATGGTGTATCCTCTTCATATATGTTTCTAACTGCACTGAAAAATAGGTTATCTTTTTGTCCAAGACTTATTTAATCTATTCTATTCTACATTGTGATTCTTGATTAAGATAATTCAAACTGTTGATATGATCCTATATAGTTAATATTAACATTATTAGTAAGGTACCTGCAGCCTTTCTATGGCACAACTTCCTGCAGCACAATTTTGGTCCAACATGACGTGCATTGCTTTATTCTTAAACATAATATGATTATTTCTAAAAATTTTACTCAACACTACATTCAGAGCACTAGATAACATCAATTTGTTTGGCAGATGTAAAACTAAAGTATAAGTTAAAATAATGGCAGAAAATATTTATGAGCTGCAGGTAACTCTGCTGTAGCACTAGTAGTTGTAGTTAGCTATTTTGAATTCTAGTCGACAAACATTTTGATTCTTATTCTTTTTTTTTTCTGATAATTAATTTAAACTCTTTTGCTTTTTCATTAATTATATTTTTTAAAAAAACTTTTTTTTCTTGAAACTGCAAAGAGTATAACATTTTTAGAATCATTATTTCATTTTGTGCTTGTTCTGTAATTGTAGCTTTTCCTTATGATGAGAACGATTTTTTTATTCTTGCTTTTCTACATTGTTTCCAAATGTGGCCAAAATATTTAAAAATTCTAAATTAATTACTTATGCACATATCAATGATACTACATATAAATTAACTAAGAATCAATTTTTAAAATTTGATTAGTAGGGTTATTATTGAAACTTATAAGCAAAGTTTAAAAGTGTGTGACATGATTTACTATTTTTGCTTGAGTTTCAGAGAGAAAACTTTCTTAACATCCAGCTAGCACTATTTTCATCAAATATCAAACAGTATGAATTTTGGTCTAAATCATGAGCTTTTGTGCACTGCCTTTTATACAGAAAGTGAGTCTAGGTGTTCCAGGCCCTCTGAAATGGAATTTACTTTGATTTGTCAGCTGGCTAGGATGCAATTTTGCATAAATCATTTGTTTATTTTCAATTTTCAAGCAGTATATGATAAAAATCTTCATTTGAATATTTTCTAAAAATCTTCATTTGAATATTTTTCTAAAAATCTTCATTTGAATATTTTTCTAAAAATCTTCATTTGAATATTTTTCTTGTAAAATTGTTTCTGCAATTATATATCATGATATAAAGAGATTTTCTTGAATATTTTTCATGTTAGAGTTATGATTATGTTGATTAATCTGCATGTGTGTACAACAGGTATGCTTGATTCCTACATCTGCTCATGGAACAAATCCAGCAAGTGCTCAGATGGCTGGTATGTCTGTAAAGCCAATTAATGTCATGCCTTCTGGAGATATAGACATGGATCACCTCAAGGAAAAATTGAAGGACTTCAAAGATACTATTGGTTGTATGATGATTACCTATCCATCGACAAATGGAATTTTTGAAGAAAGTGTCCGGTAAATACTTTTTTGTACAAAATCTGAGTTATATTAAGAAAAATGGAATTTTTAAACAGACTTTAGCATGCAGTCCAACCTTATCAAAATGAACTCCAAAGCCATCTTTAAAATCAGTTCATCTTATCCAAAGAAAAGTACCTTACAAACCCTAGGGCTTGGATCTAAAATGTAGTTTCTCTCAGCAGTAATTTGCTTTAAGTGTGTTTGAACTAACGTGGTTCGACTGCATTGCTTAGTTAAATTTTATGTTTAGATTTTTTATTGTGTTAGCTCAAGGTGAGTTTTTTTTTCTTATTTATTTTACACTAGGAGAAATGTCAATAGAAGCAACAACTTCATATTTGTGTGGTAGAAATTTATTATGTTTGGAAAATGAGTTCATTGAAATTTTGCTGAAAGTTTGCTGTTGTAATTATCTTCAAAGGGCAAATATCTAGGATCAGAGACCCCACAGGCCCCCAAAAACCCTTAGTTATTTATTCACTTTTATGTACTATTATTCATTATGCTGGACCATGTATATAGCTAATTTAACTTGATGCAGCATGCATCAAGTTAAATGTTACTGAATGCTACAGATTCTATTTAGTTTCTACAGTGAAATTCACAAAGCTTTAGTCTGCTATGAATTATGGAAAAGGTTCAATTTTCTTGGAAAAATAAAATTATTGTAACAAACTAACACTTCGTGAATTTTCTTTTCCTTTTTTTTTTAAATCTTTAGCAAGTGTCAAAACGAGAGATTACTGACAATCAAAGTTGTATGTAGCATCAGATATTGGGAGATAAGGCGATGGTAGAAACCTTAAAAATTCGGTTCTGGCCGAAGCTTCTCCCTACATGGAGCAATATTTACAACGGAATGAAGTTGATCAAAGAGCCAAGAGGTATCACATTCGCTTTGTAGCATGGGTGTTTGACTTTGTTTGTGCTAGCTTCCTACCAAGTGTGGATTTGGCAGACTTATGTGTTGCTTGCACTACTTTTTTTTCGAGCTTTTTCTCACTTCTGCTTAGAAATTAACTTTAGCCATTAACAAGTGGCTTATTTCCTGTGTTGTAGGTTGTAGCAATAGATCTAGTACTGGATTAAATTGCACGGTATTTTTTCAGAACGATCATTATTCAGATAGGGTTTTAATATTAATAAAAATCTTTTCTCTTTGAAGGAGAGGAAATTTAACTTTGTTTTAAATTTTCCTTTTTCTTTGTAGAAAAAGTTTTGTTCCAGTTGTAATTCATGCTTGATTTAAATTCTTTTTTTCTCGTTGGGAATGAAGTGAGGTGGAGTTTTTTTTTTTTTTTCAAATCTACAATGAGTATTCCATTTAAATCCTCTTTTTTCTGTAAGGTTAGATTTTTGATTTGTTCTAATTAAAATATGTATTTTAATTAAATTCATTTTTCTTCATAGTCACGGAAATGCTTTGTCAGAGTTGTATAATGCATATTTAAAAAAAAAAAATATTTTTTTCTTTAAAGAGGGAATTTTGTGCGGAATGTTTCTCAGCTTATAATGCATATTTTAGTTTTTTTTTTTTGGGGGGGGGGGGGGGAGTTGCTTGAAGTATTATTTTTTTCTTTTCTAATTGTAATGCCTTTTGTTATAAATAGCTTTTTCTATGGATCCTGTTTTTGTGCATGATTCGTTGCATCTTTTTTTGTCCAGTATTGAGAACTAGTATTAAGAACTAAAAACTACTGAAAATTGTTAAGATGATTACTGAAAACTTTAACATAGAAATGGCATTGCTGAATGTATTCTACAAAATAATTCATATGCATTGATTTTTTACTACTTTTTATTCCTATTTTTACTCACTTACTACCTTTTATATTGTCAAATTAAAACTTGTATCATACTACTTATTTACAGAGAAATTTGTGAGCTGGTGCATTCGTTTGGTGGCCAAGTATACTTAGATGGGGCTAACATGAATGCTCAAGTTGGTCTTTGTCGACCAGGTGACTATGGCTCTGATGTATCACATATAAATTTACATAAAACTTTTTGCATTCCTCATGGTGGTGGTGGTCCAGGAATGGGTCCCATTGGAGTGTGAGTAAAATTTCATAAAGCCTATTTCCTCTGTATTGTAAAAATATTCATTATCTTTTTTGTCACAGTAAATAATGAAAAATAATAGTACATTCTCTATTCTGTCAGTTGATCACATCGATTTGACCTGTATTTTTTACTTTCCCATAAAAGAGAAGAAAGAAAGCACTGTTTATCAAGCTAAATGTACAACTCTGCTTTTCTCCACACTTCACATGCTTTTTTCTTTAAAATTATAATAAAAATAATAACAGCTATAGTAAAATAATCAAAAATTTTGGCACATCTTTAGCATAACTACTACTTAAATGTGTTAGATCATTTTGACAACTTTTTGGTTTAAAAATAGTACAAAAGTTATAAATAATTATGAACAAAGTAAGGCAATTTTCATTCTTATTGTTTCAGAAGAGTTTTTACAATTATGATCTTTTAAAGTGTTTTTGAATTTCAGACTTTTATTGATTCCTATTTTATAATTTCTACTCACAATTCAGGATGAAAAAATGGAAGCATTGCTGGTAAATACATTTATTCGAGCACTGCATACATACACGGCAACTTCTAAAAATCAGCAGACAATGATTAATATCAGCACATCATTTCTAAAAATCAGCAGACACTGATAAAAATCTGCATATCATTTCCATGTGTCATGGTAATCTACTTTAGAAAGTATTCCTTAAAATTGAACATCATTAAACAAACTATGTACAAAATTATATACACTGCTGTAACTGTTGTAGCATCTACTTGCAAACAATATATGTAACAACTAATATGGCTGCAAATCATATATTTCCATTGCCTTTTATACATTATTAATTTGTACAACATGCATTTTAGTTCTTTCAGGAACGACTTCTTCTATTCGTCATTTATAATGATATAAAAGTAAATATTCTAATAAATTTAAAACATAAATGTGTGGTAAAAAATAATAAAAATTAAAAATGTAACAAAAAGGGAGGGTAGGCCATATTTTCTCTAGAAAGGAATTTCAGTGGAACCCTGCCATTTGTCTCCCTCTTCGTATTACTCGCTGTTTGTCCAACTAGTTCAAGTAAAATGAACAGTCATTTTTATGTCTGTAGGAGGTGGTGGAAAACCACAGAAATGAACTGATTAGATTTAAGATTGTGAGTTATGTTTTAACAATAAATATACCATGTTTTCCCTTTTAGGAAATCTCATCTGGCTCCTTTTCTGCCATCACATCCTATAATCAATCCTCTTGAATCTCTTGGCACTGAAGCAAAATCATTTGGAGTTGTAAGTGCTGCTCCATGGGGGTCTTCGGCTATCCTTCCAATTTCTTGGGCCTATATTAAAATGATGGGGTCGAAAGGTCTGAAATCAGCTACAGAAGTTGCAATTCTAAATGCTAACTACATGTGTAAGAAACTGCAAAGCCACTATAAAATATTATATCACGGCAAAGCTGGTAAGAGTTTCCAATTTTGTTTGTTTGGGTTTTTTTTTTTTTTTTTTTTTTGCACTTAAAATTAAAAAAAGAGCTATTATAGTCAGTACCATTGTTTTTTTTTAAACCAATGTTGGTGTTTTAAAGTTTCAATCGGTTTTCCTAAGAGATCATATTTTCATTCCCAAAATTTATTCCTTTGTTATGGTTCAATTTCTAGTTTTAAAAGTTATTTTTTATCGAAACATGAAAGTCATGGAATTTAGAAGTAACAAAGCAAGTGTAGTTGTAAAGCTCTGGTGTTCATTAGCAGTTTTCTAATAAAACTAACTTTCAAAGTTTGGTTTGTGTCATGTTTCAGTTTTTGATGTTATGTATTCGGTTGGGTCCATTCCTTAAATGACCTTTATTTTGTTCTCGTCGCATCAAGGTTTGTATTAATAGACAAATTACAAAATTTGTAATTGAAAAATTATGTATTTAGAAAAATGAAACTGACAGGCTTTCTTACACTATAAACTATACATATTAAATTTTTTGGCTCATGCTATATGTCATTGTCTAAGCAAGTGAAGTATCTAAAGAAGATGCCATGGCAATTTAATTTTTAACAAAAACTGACACTAAAAGACTAATTTTCTCTTTTATTCCATTTTTGATTTATTTATTTTTTGGGGGCCAGTTATGCTTACAAAAACCTCCCCAGCTCCAAAAGCATGGACAAGTTAAGAGTTCTTGCAATTATTTTTTTTCTAGTAGGATCAAGGGATTTTCGTGGTTTATCTACCCTTTAACTCTCCCTCCCCTATTACAAACTTTTACAACATATAGGTATCATCTTATGCATTAAGATTTTATGCTGCGTAGAGAGAAAAATTTCAGGCATTTTGCCATGTTTAGTCATGATTTTGTTCTAATACTTTACCTATGTCTAGGAAATATTTTCTCTTTCCTCACCCTACATGTTAAATGTTTTTGCTGTTCACTTCTTTATGTAAAAAAAAAAAAAAAAACAAAATGTAATCTACTGCTAAAAATTATTTTCAAATACATGATAATTAATTTAAAAAATTAAGAAAGGCATGCTGTAGAGAGTAAAAAAGGAAACTTGCAAGGCAGTGCATGGATGGTCCAAAGATATATATATATATATATATGTATTTATATAAGATTTGTTAGAAGAAAGACGAAGAGACCACACCAAAAGCCCACAGATGCGCAAAGCAGCTAAACTAAAATCCAAGTATATAATAAGACAAACAAATAATACAAATGAGCTAGAAAGCGGCAAATCAGAAGAAATAAATTAAGAAAGGTTGAATCCAGAGATCATCAGCTGTGGGAGATTCAAGAGTGATCAAAAGACCAAAAAATGTAAATACAAACTATAAAGAGGATGTTTAAGTTCAAAGTATGCAATCTACAGATCTGCATTGGGAAAACAGCACCAAATGCGAGCCTGCAAGTTGTACATAAGAACAAAAACCTAAAACTAAAAGCAGGGTTTTTGCCTCAACTAATTACGAATAAGATTCCCAAAAATTAGCCAACCACAGTATGTGCCTGCTATGAAATAAAATCATCTCGCCTGAAAATCCAACATCAAAAACAAAATAGCATCCAACAAATCCAGAGACAGTCCAGTTGTCAAATGTAAAGCAAAAATTAAAAATGCAAAAATGTAAATCCGTTTTGTGAGATTCTTCTTAGAGCATGGTTTCGTTAATGTAACTGCTATAATACATTTTCTAGGCATCTTCAATTTTCTCCAACAGACTGGATAAGGTGGTCGTTGGCTTATTGAACTGTATTCTTGATAAAAATAATTGAAAATGCATATTAAATGTAAAGAACATTATTTATTTTGAAAATATTGTTATAAACTGGCTTAAAATAGTTTTGAATAATGACATTCATTTAAAAATTTGATATTTTAGGTATGGTTGCTCATGAGTTTATTATTGATGTCAGGGGACTTAAAAATACAGCAAATATTGAAGCAATGGATATTGCCAAAAGACTTCAAGATTATGGTAAGTACCAGATACCTATGAATATATTTTGTAAAATTTTGACCTCAAGTATTTTTAAACCCGGACTTTTATAATGATGCTCCCTGGATGGTCATGTTGACCCCTAAGCAGCTTAAAAACATGATGGGGTAAACTGAAACTGAGATCATTTTTTAACTCAGGAGTCATAAGGTGTTCAAAGAGAAACAAATCATATATCTGATGCAATAGAATGCTGTTCTTCAGTGTTATTATTTAAACCTCCGTACTTCTTGTTTTTCCATTATCTATTGCAGTACAAAAGTAGTAGTGCATTGGAAAGCAATTTTTTTTTTATTGATACTGATATCCCAAGGAATTAACTTCTTATACTAAAATTTTGTTGGTCTACAAAATTTTAATCTTCTGAAGATTAAAATTATTTTCTCAATTTCTTAAAAAGATTCCGAAAATAAAAACTGTTTTCTTCATGTTTACCTCGTATCAATGAAAAAAATCCATATTTTGGAAGCATGGCAATATCAAACACATAATTAACCAAAAATTGCATGCCGTACATTGAGGTTTCAATTCTTTTGCATCCTAAAAATGTTTAAATTACTGTTGGAAGCTCAAAGTTATTTTAACTTATGCTACTTTTAAAGCGACTTATTTAATGTTTAATCTAATATGTTTATTCTTTTTTAATTCTTATCGTAATTTTACCTAACATTTCTTTTTAGACCTTCCAAAATGGAAATAAATTTAAGACTAACTGCTATTACATTGAAGTCTTTTTTAATAAATTGAACACTTCTTGTAATAGAAGTCACTTCTTTGTAATATTTTACATTCTACAAAATTTTGATCAATTTTGCTGTTTAAAATTATTTTTACAAACATCTACTGGAAGATGTTAAATATTTGAATTACATTTTCCTAATGTCAACTTTGTATCAGTAAAACCATCTGTATTGGAAATAGGCCAATATGAAACAAGCACTGTGCCAAAAATTTATGGTACATTTATTTTCTTTAATTCGCATTTACTTATTGCTAAGTAAGGTTATTTTTTAGAAAATATTACAGTAATAGTCTCATTGTTTTGTTTTGTACATTTGCTTTCAAAATTAAATATTTTTAAATACAAGGCAATATCATCCCCAGAGCTATAGTGCAACACCTCAAAATTTCAATAGTGCGATTAGGTGAAATCCAACAATACAATAAGTGAAATAATTGTAGCTTTAACAAAAATACTTTTTCCTGAGACAATTTGTGATTGGTATTTTTGAAGGAAAGGATTATATATTTGCGTGCATATGATACATTTACCCAAATATACAGAATAAATTACATAGCAAGTAAAACTAATTTGAAATTTTCAACTTTATACTAGCATAATTCAGAATGATACAGAAAAAAAAAAACTGTTTATAGTTGGTCCTCTAAATTCATGCATGATTGAATTTTTCGTCAGCAGAGAATGAGCTGAAGCATACCCTGAAAGTAACAGAAGTTGGGAAAAAAATGCCTGTATTTCTCTAAAAATCCAAGAAAAAAATGTTAATTTTTGAAAGTTTCCATATACTTTTAATTACCGAGCTATGTAGTATGAGATATTACTGTAACTTGTGATGAAGCCAGAAGTCAGGAGCTAAAGTAAAGCTATTTCTACTTATGGCAAATGGTTTTCAATTTTTATATGTCTCTTATTACCTTGTTTTCTCCTAATTTTTTAAATATATTAGTACATTCTCTGTTTAGGATTCCATGCTCCTACAGTATCATGGCCTGTAGCAGGTTCATTAATGATTGAACCAACTGAGTCTGAAGACAAAGATGAGCTTGACAGGTTTTGCGAAGCAATGATAAGTAAGTATTTTATGAATAAGTTTACTCTGAATTTTATAGATGCAATTTTTTTTTTAAATTATTTTGTACTATTTCTTAAAGATACAGTGATAATTATTTTGCAGATATCCGCCAAGAAATTAGAGACATTGAAAATGGTGTTTCAGATCCAGAAGTCAATGTCTTGAAACTGGCTCCACACACACAACGAGTTGTTTGCTCCTCCAACTGGAACTTACCATATTCAAGAGAAAAAGCTGCATTCCCAGCAGTAAGACATTGCTTTTATTTTTGTTTATAAAAGAAACAGGCCTCTGAAGATACATCATTTAAATTTTCTTACTCTAAAACGATTTTATCTTGAAGCAATGAGTGTTTTCACTAGCAAGTTTTTTAATGAAACATCTCGCAGTACAATTCATTTTTCAAACAAGCTCAAAGAAGTACTTTAAAAAATAGTTCAAAAGTGTTCGAGAAAAAAATTAAAGGCAATGCCTTTTCCCTCCTTACTCTTACCTATCTCTACCACCTTTTAGCACCCCCCCCCCCTCACACACACACACAATGCACACACACACCTCAGGGGTGTTTGTGGTTCGAAAATGTTGGACTGCCATTTCTGAAATTTTTCAGCTCCAGTTTCCGAAAATATTTCAGAATTTCCGTGAAAAAATTCTGCTTTCCTTTTAAAATCATTTGGAGTTATTTTTTGAAATAATCAACTAAACATAACTACTCTGAACCACCAATTTTTCTTCAAATGAAAGAATCAAAAATTGGCCACAGCTTCTTAATCATCACATCCATTCAAATTGGGGGGGAGGGGGGGGTCTGTTTCTCTATGTTTCACAGATCCGCCGTAGTGCAGAATTTTTGTGAAGATACTTGCCGTAAAAATTGTACTCTTCTTATCTTCAAATTATATTTTTAAAAAATGTTAAAAATTAAAAGTAAAAATTACTGCATTACATTTAAGTCAAATACTTTCATAAAAAAAAATTGGCACATAAGTCTTCAGAGAAAAAATTGGGAAAGTTTCACTGCATTTCTTGGAAATAAACATTTTTAAAATGAAGGAAAAGGTGTTCAAGTTTACAGTTGTAAATGTGCGAGTCTTATATTTTCGTGCGAAAATATTTGCAAATGCAATTTTGGTAAAGGATCTGTTTTTGCAGTAACGTTTTTGTTCATTTTGCCTCCTCTCTGAATCAATATCAATAAAATTTTGCTTTTTGATTTCTTATATCTTTACGAAATTCATTAAAAAAAGAAGCTATAATCTCCACATGGTCAAAGATACAGAAGTGTTTTCTGCGCTTTTCATATAGGCAATATAAAATAAGTGGTAAAAAACAATGGTCATGCAAAATAAAATTATGGTTACCCTTCATTTGTAGAATAAATACAGAAACAAACAACAAATGCATTGAACAATAACTTTTAGTGAATGGTTCGTTTGCTTTGCTAGAAATTACTTCATTTTTCAGTCTACAAAATTAGTATATTCTGTAAATTAAAATTTTTTTTTCCTGGACTTTTAAAGAAGATATCTCCTGTTTGCATTGAATTTTCTTAATTTCTACTTTGTGTAAGTAAAACCCTATGTTTCTGAAACAGCGAACACGTTCTTCGCCAAAAATTGCATGCCGTGATTGAAGTTTCAATCCTTATGCATCCTGCAAGTTTTTGAATTATTTGAAATATGGAAGTTATTTTAACCTATGCTACTTTCAGTTTTCTTGTTTTTTGCATTTTTCATATTTGTTTTCAATTTTGATTGTCACTAAACTATTAGAACAGTTACTTATTTTAGGGGGAGCACTAAGTTTTAAAATAATAGTTTTTCATTTGTTTTCATAATAAAATGTTTGTGTAGTTAGATTTCATTTTATTTATTTAGTTTTTAGTGTTTTCACATTTTAACTTAATTCTGATATTCTGGGGTTCTATAAAAAAAATTATCAAAAGTTTTTTCACAGCCTTCTCAAGAGTTTGGCACCTAATGAAAAATTGGGATGAAGGAATATTTAAGCTGTAAAACTGCGAGCTGTCCAAAATTAACTAAGTGACTTTTCTGTTATGAAATTTTCTGTTATTGTAACAAGTGGCTGAAACACAAATGTACTTTTACACGCATGAAGGAAAAACCTACTGTCTATCAATTATAGAACTTTAAATGAGCTGAAATTAAAGAACAAGCCTAGGAAAGCTTATGTACACTTTTTTTCCTGTATATCACAAACAAAATTTGAAGTAGCAGAATTTGAGTATTACGAAGCAGATTTTTTTTTTAAGATGGTATATTTTTGTATAAAAAAATAAGTTCTAAGTTATCTAACCAGAATTAATAATTTATTTCAGACTTTCGTGTGTCCTGAAACCAAGCTTTGGCCTACTGTCAGTCGCATTGATGATGTTTATGGTGATACTAACCTCATGTGTTCATGTCCACCTATGGAAAATTATGGCCAGGAATGAAATATCAGCATTTTTGCAACTAAGCTGAAGAACTGTATTTTTTGTGAACTTATGAATGTCCAAACGGATTAATAAATCCATTCTTACACCATTCAAACAAAAAAAAGTATTCTATTACTTTTTCATTGTAATTACTTTTTCTAGCATGCAATTAATTAAAGATGCATAAAAATTAAGGAACATTTTTACGGAAATTTTATGAAATTGAATCCCCAAAGCTTAAAACTATCGTAAGTGATGTTGGCAAAAGGGAATTGGAGCTGGGGGCCTACCCCTGACATTTTCCCAAATTCTACTTTTAAAAGTTCAGTTTTGATTATTTTTGGTATGTTGATAGGAGAAGAGGTTTGGGGATCTGGGAATTTTTCGAAATTGAAACTCCAACAAGAAGTTCTGTCAAGAACTAAACGAGCCTACTTTCCCGTACATCAACATCGGCATTCTAGCATCTGATCATTATTCTCTTGATTATCTGAGACTAAAAATTATGTCAAACATACCTTTTGAGCACTTAAAGCTGATTTCTAAAAGCAAAATATACCCCTCTCATCAGATGAAATAGACACATAAAAAGTAAATAAATGAATAAATAAAGTTTTGTCGCACCTTTTAAGGAATGTAACTGTTACAGTTCTTCCGTAGAAAAATTCCTCAATTGTTACTTTCTTCTATATCTAATATATAGAAGAAAGTATTGGTTTCGTGAAAATTTTCGAATGTCGAATTTTGACGGATTTGCACGTTTTGAGGTGCGCTGAGTCCATTTCGACCATTTTTGGAAAATGTCTGTCTGTCTGTGTGTGTGTGTGTCTGTGTGTGGAGTCTGTATGTGTGTGACCAGTTTTTGTGGCCGCGCTAGAGCAAAAACTACTGAATGAAATCGAACAAACATTTTTGCACATATGTACCACCATGTGAACTGGTGCACCTGACTTTTTTTAGCGAATTCCTCCAAGGGGGGTGGAGCAATCGCACGTGTTCTGCGCGGGGGTGATTGCTATATCTCAGAAAGTAACCGGCGGAATCAAACGAAAATTGGTCCATAGGTAGACCCTACTGAGTACAGGTGCTGATTCAATTTGTTTGTCAATATCTCGAAGGGGGGTGGAGCAATCGCACGTGTTCTGCACAAGGGTGACTGCTATATCTCAGGAAGTAACCGGCGGAATCAAACGAAAATTGGTCCATAGGTAGACCCTATTGAGTACAGGTGCTGATTCAATTTGTGTGTCAATATCTCAAATGGGGGTGGAGCAATCAAAAGTGCTTATTTTGTCATTGCACCTCCTGTATCTCGGGAAATATTGCTGCGATTTGAATGAAATTTGGAATAACACTAACCCAATATGGAAGCAAGCATCGATTAAATTTTGGCGCCAATCGCCCCAGGGGGAGGGTGGGGTGATTTTTGCGCTTAGTCAGCAATGCGAAAAATTAATTCATTAAAAAATCGCTTTCACGCTATTTAATTATCAAAACAGCTGAAAACTTTCAATGATTTGAAATTTTTAACTGTTGCCAATTTCTTTTTACTAACAAATAAAATGTTTGCAATTAATCTAAACAAGGTTTTTGCAATGATTTCCAATTTCGCTCATTGATTCTGCATTTGCAGGGTTATTACGATAATTGGGAAATTGTAGCTGTCTCCAATTACTCGGGCGAGTACGTATTTTATTTTGTAACCGGAATTCATAAGATAGATATAGAAGAAAGTTTCGTGACGGCCACGACAGCTAGTTTTTAAAAAAAAAATTAAAAGTACAAAGTACACCAAAAACATTTTATCAAAAAAAGAAAAAAAAAACTTGTCCGTTGATAAAATGTCTCGAATTTCACTTTTAATCCGTTGCCAGTTGTTAAATATAAATAAAGAATAAAATGCTCTCTTGAATGAAACATTTTTGTTACAAAAAAAATCGTCTGCCAAAAATAATAATAATTATAATAATAATAAATAAATAAAATAAAAGAAATGAATAAATAAACAAAAAATCGTCTACACAGTCAGTCATTTTTTTTCTGAGTCTGCATTTCCGCCATGTTTGCCGAGTCGGAGTCGGAATCAGAGTCCTCACAGAAGATTATTCAGAAAAGTACTTTACAAACATTATTTATCAAAACCATTTTCTTACAAAGTTAGTTTGAAGGAAATCCGATTTTAAGTTCAGGATCAACATTCAACTTAAATAAACCGTAGGCGCTAATGTTAATTTTTTTTTTCTGAAAGGTTCAATATTAAACAAAAAATGGTTCAAATCAAAAAGCGAAATGTGGGAATGAGCCTCTTTCAAACAAAAAAATGTTTATTCCATTCGGATGGTTCACTTAAAAGTTTTGGGTGGGGAAAGGTTGCTTGAACGGTTCAATGTTGAACGAAAAAATGTTCAAATTGAAAATTTAAATACGGTAATGAAGTATCCTTGCTGAGATTCTTGGAACAAAAAAAAAAGTTTATTTAAATCGGACTGTTCACTTAAAAGTTATTAGGGGTGACAGCTTGCTTGTGCGGTTCAATGTTGAACGAAAAATTTTTCAAATCGGAAATGTAAATGCGGGAATGAAGTATCCTTGATAAGAACTTTCGAACAAAAAAAAGTTTGTTCAAATCGGACTGTTCACTCAAAAGTTAGCATCGCGGGACAGGTTGTTTGAACGGTTCAAAGTTGAACCAAAAATTGTTCAAATCGAAAAATCAAATATGGGAATGAGCTGTACTCACCGAGATCTTTCCAACAAAAAAAAAGTTTGTCCAAATCGGAACATAAAAATTTATTTTTTCCTGTATATTTTTTGTAAAAAAAATTTTCACATTTCGCCTCTTGTCTTATGAACTATAACTTTTTTTCTATCAAAGATTTTGAGCTCAAATATAGCTCATTGGAAAGCTAAGAAAAAGATCTTTTTATATATGCTATCAACAAATTTCAGATATTTAAACAATATTTGTTTTTTTAAAGTCAAAGTTCACGACGAAAATGACATTTTTTACTACTTTCGAACATTAAAAAACCCATGAAGGGTTCAAAGTAACAAGCCGATTTTTTCATCATATATTCATAGTCATGGTTACTTACTGTATAAAAAAAATTGGCTTGTTACTCCACCCCCTTTATGAGATATGCCCCCCCCCCAAAGTTGTAAATTTTTTTAAAAATCCAATTTTCAAAGCTAAAAAAATGCATGTGGGGGGCAAGATAAAATTTTTTTCATTTATGGTATTTTAAGTACTTTTTACCAGCTTTCTAATAAAACAAAAGTTGCTTTGTTATTCAAAGGCGTTTGGCAGATATAAGGGACTGAACTTTCAAAAAATTGCACAAAAACAACACGATTATTTTCATTTTTTAAAATCTTTTTCTTTATTTAAATGTAATTATATACCTTATTCTTTGCCTTAAATGCTAAAAAAAAGACTAAGAAGAGCAATGAAGGAACATATTTAAAGTTTAATAAGATAATTTAATATTTTTAACACCTGGGAATATAGAATACCACTAAACTTGTCTGATTTTTAAACATATGATTGCTACCTACAACAGGACTGAGCATTTCTCAACTTGTCCAGGTTTGTTCATACCATATGGTCATCCTTGTTCTGGCTTGCTCTCACATGTGTATCTTAGTTGTCTTTCAAATTCTGAAAGAAGTAGGTTGTTGAGCTAGTGTTTGCTGTAAAATCTTGTGAAGCTGATGTGATTTGTTTTCATTTCAGGTTCATTTATATTCACAGAATGTTTTGTTAAAGGTAAAAGAAGAAATTCTTTAGAATCCTTAAAAATAAATTTAAATTTGTCTTTCTACATGTAAACTGTGAATAAGTTAGGGATAACCCTAAATGCTCCATAGGAGTTTTTGAGAATGATGATTGTGATATTTTAAGTTACAGTAGGCAGTCTACTGTAAATAGTATTTCTGAGTACAGTGATGATGATAAAACTTTACTGCACCTGAGTACTGGGTGTAAAACTATTGAAACTGTTTGTACCTACCATGCAAAAAAATTTCTTGCCAAGTTTTGCCACCTTTATGGAACTTCTAGCTGGTAGGTACAAACAGTTTCAATAGTTTTACACCTAGTTCTCAGGTGCAGTAAAGTTTTATCATCATCACTGTACTCAGAAATACTATTTACAGTAGACTGCCTACTGTAACTTAAAATATTACAATCATTCTCAAAAACTCCTATGGAGCATTTAGGGTTATCCATAACTTATTCACAGTTTACATGTAGAAAGACAAATTTATATTTAAGGATTCTAAAGAATTTATTCTTTTACCTTTAACAAAACATTCTGTGAATATGAATGAACTTGAAATGAAAAGAAATCACATCAGCTTCACAAGATTTTACAGCAGTAACACTAGCTCAACAACCTACTTCTTTCAGAATTTGAGAGACTAAGATACACATGTGAGAGCAAGCCAGAACAAGGATGACCACATGGTATGAACAAACCTGGACAAGTTGAGAAATGCTCAGTCCTGTTGTGGGTAGCAATCAGATGTTTAAAAATCAGACGAGTTTAGTGGTATTCTATATTCCCAGGTGCTAAAAATATTAAATTATCTTATTAAACTTTAAATATGTTTCTTCATTGCTCTTCTTAGTCTTTTTTTAGCATTTAAGGCAAAGAATAAGGTATATAATTACATTTAAATAAAAAAAAATATTTTGAAAAATGAAAATAATCGTGTTGCTTTTGTGCAATTTTTTGAAAGTTCAGTCCCTTATATCTGCCAAACGCCTTTGAATAACACAGCAACTTTTGTTTTGTTAGAAAGCTGGTAAAAAGTACTTAAAATGCCATATATAAAATTATCTCCCCCCCCCCCCACATGCATTTTTTTTAGCGTTGAAAATGGGATTTTTTAAAAAATTTACAACTTTGGGGGGGGGGGGGCATATCTCATAAAGGGGGTGGAGCCAATTTTTTTTATACAGTAAGTAACCACGACTATGAATATATGATGAAAAAATCGGCTTGTTACTTTGATTCCTTCAAGGGTTTTTTAATGTTCGAAAGTAGTAAAAAACATCATTTTTGTCGTGAACTTTGACCTTGAAAAAACACATATTTTTGTAAAATCTGAAATTTATTGATAGCATATATAAAAAGATCTTTTTCTTAGCTTTCCAATGAGCTATATTTGAGCTTAAAATCTTTGATAGAAAAAAAATAGTTCATAAGACAAAGCATCAAAACGCCCGATTTTCGCTGTTGCCAACAACAAAAATGGCCTATATATCAAAGGGTAAATTTTTTAAAATAAAACGAACACTATTTTGAGCTCTGGGAAGTAAAAGGAATACACATGCAAATTTTCATCAAAATCAAAAATGGTGATGCGCACCCCATTTGTTGATTAAAAATGGAATGACCCAGCTGTTTTTGGACCTCAAAAACGTCAAAAATGCCTTGTTTTGAGGGCCTTCACTGACCTTACGGCAACAACTTACCACAAATTTAACATTCATGTCGTAAAGTTTCAACCTTCTATATTCCATATACAAAAAGAAAATTGGAGTTAAACAGTTCCTGGTAAGAGTTTTTGCTCACGGCAACTTCCATGTCTTGAAAATCCGCATAATTTTTTATGCCGCACCTTCATCTTTAGGGTTCCATAAAAACTAAACAACTCAACTTTAGAGCAAAACATTCTGGATTTGGTCTTTCAATAAGATAATAAACATTTGGTAATTTTTGGGAGAAAATCTGAGAGGTCATGAATCACCTCATAATGATAGGCGTGACAGTTTTTCAGATTCTTGCTCTTAAATCATTGAACAATAAATTAGATAATTGATGAAAACTAGAAATAGTATTTCTCTGATGCCTGAGCATTATGCATTTATAATTGTAAAGCACTAGATAATTTCTTGAGAAATTAATTAAAATAAAGGAGCTCTAAATATTTATATTATAAGCAATACCCAATCTTGTGATTGGGATACTCCTGATTTTAATTGCAGAATTTCTTGAATATCACATGAATATCAGGAAAATAAATGAGGTTTTTTCGTTTGATGTAGGATATTTTATGACAAATTTCATTTGATGGGCTAGTAACTGAGCATGGTGATAAAGAGCTATTAATTTCAGCATCGAATTCCATTTTACCTTATTAACAGTTAAATATTTACAAAATAATTAAATAAATAATTTAATATAAAGCCATGCTTGAAGAATTAAAATTAGTGCAACTAATTTATTCCCATACTGATCTTTACAAAACTGACGTGTGTTGAGCACTGATAAGAACTGACAAGAATAAGTTTACTCACTAAAATACTAGTGCACAGATACTATAAAGCATACATTCTATTTTCTACAAAATAATACTGCAACAAAGAACAAGGGTATAAAGGGGTAAGTACTAAAGAATTTCTTGAAAAATCAATTAAAATAAAGGAGCTTCGAATATTTATCTCATAAGCAGTACCCAATCTTGTGATCGGGATGTTCCTGATTGATGGCTATAAACAGGAGGATACCCTTGTTGAAGGAACTGTTGAACCGCGTCGACACGGAAAACATAATGATTTTGCTGCAATTAAATCTGGACGAAAATTTATATGAGGTATGTAAATAAAAAATATTGGTAATCTGTATTGGGGTTTTTGTGGGGGGAAGGGGATTTTTTCTCCCCCCTTTTTGGGAGTGGGGTGGAGGGGGGCCCCCAAAACTTTTACCGCATGGGGTACTTCACTTAATCCGCCTCTGAGCTAACTTCGAAAATTTTTCAGGAGAGCGTCCCCTCTCTCGCCGACAGCTCTTTAATTTCGTTTTAGTGCTTAAATTTTGACAATTTTCCGGGAGAGAGCTCCTAAAAACTCCTCTTCTTAACATTATTGGAAGTCGACTAAAATTACGATTTTGAACTTCAATCGGGGAACCTTTCTGGCCCCCTTAACGAACCGCGTTCTTAAGATTTCAATGAAAAAAATTCCTCTGAATATCTTCTCTCACCAAAGATGGTCTAAAACTGCGTTTTTACCGCAACAATTTCAAAAACAAAAATTCAGAGAAGAGCCCGAATATTATTATGTTATCTTCGTAACATAATTAGAGGTATAAAATTTGCTTATTTAAAGCTTTTATTTCGAAAAATGAATGAGGGGCCGCTGAACTCTTCGAAGATCGTATAGTGAGCATTTTTCAGAGTACAAATTAGAAATTTGGGAGCCCACCGAATTTCTCCACCCCTTAAAATCTCAACAGATAGCCTAAAGCTGCATTTTTAGAGCTATATTTTCAACAAAAAGAAAAATCCGGGGGGAGCCCAAAGACCCCGTTCCGTAACATAGAGATATAACTGCGTTTTCAAAGTTTCAATTTCGAAAACTGGACCACTGGACGGTTGAGCACCACCGAAACCTATTCTCATCGTCTAGTTGAGTGTACTTTTTTGCGAGCACAAATTAGAGAAGCTTAGGGTTGATCCCGGAATTTCTCCAGCCATTAAAATCTCCAACGATCGTGTAAAACTGCTTTTTTAGGCAGGAATTCAACGGACGATCGAAACTCACCAATGCAATGACAAATTTGGATACGTTATACAATCGCTACGAAATGTGATTTTAATGTAATTTTCGACTTCCAGTAGCGACTGCAATTTGCGAACGCCTCGAAGCGATTGCAATGGTGTTTCACTTAAATTCGACCCTTAGAGGCACATTTCATAAAAAAAAAAAAAAAAAAAAAATCGTGGAAAGCCCTCGAACCCCTCTCCCATTCTGAATGTGTAACAACTGCATTTTCAACTTTTCAATTTTGGAAAATGGACTAGATAGCACAGCACCCTCGAAACAATCTTCTCCCAAACAGTACTAAAGAGTGTCTCACAAAGCATTGACTATACAAATTCGAAATAATGCTAGGAAGAAACTTCTGTTCTTATTTACGTTTGAACTAATTAAAGGGCAGCCGATTTCATACAACTCCGACTTTTTTGACTTTGCGATGGCCCTGACCTCAACTCACCTTCTCCTCCCCCCTTTCAAAAAAATTTAAAACAGCGCAGTGTGTGCCATATGACATCTCCCCTTTTTCCCCTCAAATAAACGATTATGAAATTTGCATTTTATTAAGAGCATATACTGAAGATTACTACTATTAAGAGCATTCTAAAACTTACACAAAACATATTTTTTCTTTCTTTTCTTATTAACTGAAGCTGAAGCAATGCCCGGTGTTATTTTTCTTGCGGAAGTTGCGGTGAAGATTGTAAAATCCGTCACCGCCGTCACCAAACACGGGCAAACGACAAACAACTCAACACAAATTTTCTCTCTCTCTCTCTCTCTCTCTTGAAAAACAGTGAAAATAGTTGGAGCTCTGACAAGCCTATCAATATCAATGTTTGGTGTCATTGGAAAAGGGTGTAGCTTATAGCTGTCAGATTCGGTAAAAGATTATTCATATCTGTATGTCGTCTGCTAAATCGGACATGTAATTAAGCGGGAAAGTTTTGTTATGGAGGAGAAATCTGTTCCAACACTGCTCATCTCTGCAAATGTTGGATCTATTTTTGAAGATGTAAGTGCTGACTTGAGATTATGATTGCTTTTTGGTAATTAATTCAAACTGCGCTTAAATTTTAAAATAGTTTTCTGTTGTTTTCTGTTATCCTGTATTTTAAAAATGTTTTTTGTATTATTATATCATGGATTTTTCGGGAGTTCGCCGAAATATATATCCGTAGAATGTATCAATTACACAAGCAATCTTGATGCTCCATCGTCGGTTAGAGCATTTCTTTCTTTGTTTGTTTCTTTTTTAATATTTTGCTGAAAATAATGTCTCAAAAGTTAAAAAGCGTTAATGCTTTCGATTTGTTTACATAGTGCGCGTCGAAAGTGACGTGAAACAGTTATTCCGCTGTATGATGATCTACTTCCCAAATTGAAACTTCGCTCTTACACTTCAGTAAATAAATTTTGCATTTTTTTATTATGATATCAAAGTTTATTGGTATAAAATATTATTTTGTTTAAATTAAGTTTTTTTTTTTTTAATTTTTGTGTGATTTGTTTTGCAAGCATTCATAAACATTGAACATATATATCTCAACCTTTCAAATCAGAGCTTTATTTTATGTTGCATTTTATGAAGAATTACATCTCCTTAATATTTACACGATATGAAAATTAGCTTCCATATGGCTAAATTTTTCGCTCAAGTACTTAATTAATGTTAATAAATATCCTATTTTACTTTTTATGCAGATTATTATTTCAGTGTGTGGTATTAATTGTAAAATTCAAGAAAATGCATTGAAAAGTTTTAAATTTTGTAACTATCCCTATTTGTTGAATACAGTTGATCTAAAATATTTTGAGTTTCCTCCCACCCCCTAAGTTTTAGCTAAATATACAATGTGAATTTATGACATATATCTTTTAATTTGCAGTGTAGTTGTTCAGTACTAAAGCCTGGATTTGGTTAGTTAAAGGCTTAGGCCGTAAAAACTTTTGTGTTGTCATGTCTCAGAACTTAGTGAAAGTGGAAAAAAAAGTATTTTCTTAATCTGCTATCAAAATTCATTGTGACGTTAGCATTCATTAAAAAATAAATAAAAAAGAATGCTGTATAACTTTTTTGAACTTGCTAATTGAAAAATAATAATTTTCTGGTGTTTAATCCAATCACGTTGAAGTAATTAGCTGTAAAAAATTTGTTGACTGCTTCACTGCTGCTAGTTCAAGTGAAGTGACTGCAGAAACTTGAATATCATTCAGTTGGCTTTGTAAAGTGTAAAAGAAACCCATGCTATATATATATATACTCGCAGATTCTTAAGAAGGTCTATTGATTATTTCTTAATTGAAAGAAAAAAAAAGAAGCTACTATGGATTTTTTTTTAGGAATTGGTATTAGACACGGCCCATATTGCCATATATAGTAATTTCGGGTAGTAGTAGCGCCACATCCTGGAAAAAGTGAAAACGAATTTAAACGCTTGGAAATGCCGCGCTCAAAAACAATGGTGAAACTCAACTTTTTTTCTCAGGGTAGCAAATATCCATTAAAAGTAAATTAAAAATAAATAATCGAAAGAATTTACTTATCCCCTACTTAAAAAAAAAAGAAAAAGATGGATTCCCGCATTTAAATTGATCCCTGATTTTTAGAGAAAACTCGATAACCTTTAGCCGTTTTCTTTTGCAAATAAAAGTTATAATCATGTTTTTATGATCCAGGAAAAATGAGCAAGGTTGTATTTTTGTGTGAAAAGTTTGTTTTCTTGATTATTTTAAATGGTTTGTTTTTTGAGTATGATTTCTGTTATTTGTTACTTATGATCTGAATTAACATTAATAAAAATACAGGTTTTTCATTGTTTGCTTCCTTACTTTCCTTTTAAGGTTTTACATTATTCTTTTTTTTTAAATGAGATCTAATTTACTTAGTGAACTGTATGAAAAAGTGAAAAAGTCGCAAGTTGCCTTTTCTCGCACTTTTCGAACGGCCATTTACTGTGATTAAAGCTTTTAATTTATGGGTAAATAATATAAAATTAGAAGAATTATTATCAGAATGAGCCAATATCTATTTCTTTATTTAGTTGAGTGTTATACTAAAATCAGATGCATTGGCACAAAATCTGTACTTCCAAAAATTTAACTTAAAGTACGTTAATGCCAAAAATTTAACTTGAACTCTTTGGATCCGGGCTGTTTTTTGGAAATTTTTCTTTCGACCCAGGTAGTACGACAGCTGAACCTCAGATTTCTTTTCCATTGAAAAGAAAAGGTATAAACTGTCGTACCAGACATATGAAACCTTGAAAAAATCCCCGGCTCCAAAGGGTTCAAGTGAAAATTTCAACCCCGTCCTTTAAAGAAAAAAGACTTATGGTACGACATGTGTACCGCCCGGTTCCTAAAGGTTAAACCTTTTCGGTACAAATGCGTTATACGACCTGCGACGCCAACGAAGGCGGTAAGTATTTCCGGATGGCACCCCGGACGAAACGCAATGTCTGTGACGTCATGGGCGTGCGGTGCGCCGTGGATTCTGCGGTGATGGTCTGTGAGTATGGTAACCCTGAGTGAAGCACAGTTTGAAGTTCTTCTTTTCGTTCGTGTGGAAGGTAGGTGAGGTATGTTTTGCTCTTAGGGAGATTTTGAAGGAATTTAAACTTGAATACTCTAAAATAAAGTTTCCGATGAAACTTTAGGTAACTTTCCGAAGCTTTATTTTAGAGTATTAAAGTTTCAAATTGTTTGTTTAGGTTTTTTTTTGTCTCATATACATCGTACCGATTATGAGTTCGGTGTGTAGCGTTGTTGAAAAATATCAGTTGAAACTGTTAAATAGGGATGGACCGGATAGTGATTTTGCCGGATACCGGATATCGGATATCCGGTGGCTCATCACATGCCGGATACCGGATATCCGGCCGATTACAATTACATTACATGTTCGCTTATTTTTATGTAATGCAGCTTCAAAACAATAAATCAAAGTTGTTTCTCGCATAATTTCTTTAAGAACATGTTAAATACATTTAAATTAATTTTTAAAGCCTCTATTTTATTTGTACAGGAGTAGCGCTACATATGAAATGAAACACTAGCATATTGTGATTTCTTCAGGGACGTCATTTCAAGTTTTTCCAGGGGGGGGGGGGCAGAGGGTCCAAGCGCAATGCAATTTCACCGGAAAACATCAAAAACCACGCCCACTTATATGTAAATACATTGATTTCTCAAAGCCAGGGGGATGGGGGCAATTGACCCCCCCTGCCCCCCTAAATGACGGGCCTGGATTTCTTTCTAAATTATGTATTTTTATCAAAATAGACGAAACTTTAAAAGATTGAATTAAATATTTCTGTATATACTCAAAGTTTAAACTTTTAATTATTCTTAGTTTAAATTTTAAAGCTTTTCTGTTTCAATATCATTTCAATAGGTTTCTACGTAAATGATACAGTTATTAAATATTTCACCAATATTAAAAAAAAAGAAAGAAACAAAGAAAGAATAAAGGAAAAAAAAAACTAAGCTCAGATAAACGTTTTTTTTTTTTTTTTTTCAAATTGATACATATTTTATTAGAATTTTATGAATTTAAACTTCATTACAAAGTAACACATTTTCTTATTTCTAATTTTGCAATAATATAAAGCAAAATTTTGCTTTGAAATTCTTTTTTTTTAAGAATAATAAGCATGTAATTTTTCTAACATACAAGTTAAAGAAGAAAATATTAAAACAGGACCAGTGTGTTAAATAACAATAATAATAATAAAGTTATACTCAAATAATCAGTTAAAAATTTTATATAACTCCAGAAAACAAAGGAACATGCTTTCTGAAGATTCAAATCAGCAGTTTAAATATATTTTTATGAGGTATGCTAAAGTTGTTCACTTTTTAAAAAACAAATGAGTAAACTTTACTTAAATAATCAACTTGAAATTTTACTTTAGTTCCAAAAAATTAAGATACACATTCTTAAAAGTGGTAAATTATCATTTTAAATACATTAAGGGTCATGCTAAACATATTCACTTTTTTAAAAACAAATTAATAAACTAATTCTTAAACGATCACCTCGAAATTCAACTTCATTTAAAAAAAAATAAAGATACATTCCGAGATGCAAATGTTATATTTATGGGTTATTCCAGCCAAAATGGTACAAATCATGTCTGAAATTGTCGAGTTAAGTTTATCAAATGAAGTAATTTTCGCCAACTAATCATTGTTTTAAAAATTATTCTCTGTTTATTTGTGCATAATAAAGTGTAAATGGCTTGTATATATGAGTCATTCATTAAGGGTTTTGAATAGTTCGACCACTTTGTGTAACAGAGGAGACAAATGAGGTTTGAAAAATATATTTCTAATCGTAAAGAAAAGTTAATTACAGAACAAGTATAAAATGAACTAAGCATCCTAAAACTAATTCTGTCTGCAATTTCAAGAAAAAATATTTTTTGCACTATTAATGCGACTGTAACAGAGTGGACATCCCACAGTGCAAATTAACTATCATCAGCAAAGAATTTTAGGCTTATCTTAGTTACTGATTATATAATTCAATGTATCAAAGTAATCAAAGCAGATACATTACTTGTACTTATTAAAAAAAATATCACATTGAATGCGATTGCTTATTTTATTTCTGAAAGGCTTGTAACAGAGTGGACAGTTTGAAACATAAAAAAAATCTAGGAACAAAGATAAATAGGTGTTTTTCCAAGATTTTTTTGTTTACATACATAAAAATCAGCAGAAAGGGTGTCAGAAGCATTTTTTGTGCTGTGCATTGCAAATGATTTTGTTGTTGCATTTCAGCTTAATCTTAAATTGCATTTTAAGTCCTAGCAATTTGAAGCTGGGGCAGATCATTTTTTCCTTCTTTTGCCAAAGAATTTTTTTTTTTTTGGGGGGGGGGGTCCTTTATAAATGGCTTATGCCTAAATAAGTAATACTTGGTTACACACAATTAGATGGAGAACAAATAAAAAAAATATAATTAATTGGTGGTAAACATTAAAATTAATTCCCAAAATTCTGAAGTATCGGGACTGATTTGTACCATTTTCGCTGAAATGACCGATATATTATCATTATTATTTAAAATTATTCTAAACATGTTCACTTTAAAAAATAAATTAATAAACTTATATCTAAATAATTAACTTAAAGTTTTACTTAAATTCTAAAAGACAAAATACACTTTCTAATGATGCAAATTAACATCTTAAATACAGTCAAGTCTCAATAGCTCATAGTCCCAAGGGACCGGCTAAAAACTTAGAGTTATTGATAGTTCGAGTTACAAGCAGTTCCTACCGTCTTTTCAAGAATTTGGGACCAAATGAAAACTTTGAAATGAAGGTATATTTGAGTTTATAAAGCTTTGAGTTATCGAAACTCGATTGAATGTTATTGAGGGTCATGCTCAACATGTTCTCGAGGAGTTACGGAGCGGCGTGACAGACGTGAAAAGATTCTAATAGCAGAGAAATATCTTTTCTGAAAGGAAGGTATTACAAAAAGAAAGAACGAAACAAAGTGCAAAATTCAAAATTTCTTTACACACATTTAAACTCTTTCAAAAAAAAAAAAGCATGGTTTTAAGTTGCGACGATTCATGGGGACAGATGTTTTCATTATCTAAAAGAAAACTTTCGTCAATGTTAGATAGGTTATTTAGTGTATGTTATTTTCAATTATAATAAAGCAATAATAGTGGCAAAGTAAAAAATATCTAATTACAACATCATTGGGTGTTAATAGATCGCAATTTTTGTTAGAAGCACAAAAACTAAAAATAAAAGAATTCAATAAATAAAATAATTTGAGAATTTATATTAAAAGCTACTGCGATTAATTTTTATGAACTAACGATATGATCGTAAGTTTTTTTCAAACTTTTGTCGCACATTAATCCTTGAAGGTTTGTAGCCTTTTCTTTCTAAATATTTTAACTAAAATATTTTTGAAAAGCTGAAGACAATCATATTTTATCTGGCAATTGTGAAAAATCAAATATGCAGAATGCTTCCATGTCCAGTACACAGTCGGAGGAATAACACAATTTTTGTTTTAGAAGCAAAAATTGGTAAAAAGGAAAGATGAAAAGTAATTACAACATCTAAAAGGTTTATCAAACAATGAAATTTTTAACTAAGATTTTTATAAAAAAGAAAATATTTAATTAGGTCCTCACATCATACCGGATAACCCTCACATCAATTCCGGATATTCCCCACATCAATACCGGATACTTAGCCGGATATCCTGAAAAAATTTCCGGATATCCGTATCCGGGGCGGTCAGCCGGATCGGATATCCGGAAGTACCGGATACTTAAAATATCAGCCGGATAGGCCGGATACCGGATAGTTACCGGATATCCGGTCCATCCCTACTGTTAAATGAGTCGTCTTTTATTTTTTCTAGCTCTCGCCCAACTTACGGTCGTACCGGGGTGCCAAATCGTTTGTTTATTTTTAAATTAATTGAGAACAAAGTGGTATTTCTGGAATTTTTAAGGGAAGTAGGGTTATTGAAAAGTGAAATTATTTGTACTCGATGCATTTCGTCAATGGCAATAAGAAATAGAAAGAATATATCTGATGACTACGGATTTATATGCAGAAACAAAGTAGATGGGAAAATGTGTGGGAAAGAAACTAGTATAAGGTGGGGGTCGTGGTTTACTCTGAGTAAATTGAAGTTGGAGGAAATTTTTTTGCTGACATACGAAATTGTTATTGGTACGAAAACGGCAGACATCGAAAAGCAGTATTTTTTTGCTACTCACACAATGACAGACTGGCGAAACTATATAAATGAAGAAATTATAAATTACATAGAATTACATTCGGAAAAAATAGGGGGGGTTGACAAAATAGTCGAAATAGACGAATCAAAATTTGGAAAAAGAAAATATAACGGGTCATGCAGTCGAGGGTCAGTGGGTTTTTGGGGGAACAGAAAGGGGGACGGGTAAAATGTTTTTTGTTGCTGTGGGTGATAGGAGTAGGGATACTTTATTTTCTGTTATTAAAGAATGGATTTTGCCAGGTACTACCATACATTCAGACGGGTGGAAAGCGTACAAAACTTTAGATAGAGAAGGCTTTGAACATTTCGCGGTAAATCACGATCTTCATTTTGTAGACCCCGACACAGGCTGTCACACTAATACCATTGAATCCACATGGCGACACGTTAAAAGTACACTACCTACACACAATAGGAAGGGGGATTTTAAATGTTATCTTGCTTATTACATGTTCAAAAGGAATTGTGAGTTTCATAATGAAGATATGTTTAACAAATTTTTAGAAATAGTAAGGGGGATTAATTGGGAAGATTACGAAATAAAAGAAAAGTAAAACCACTTTTTTCTCGAAATTTTCTTTAGAATTTTATTAACAAAATTGCAATTTTGGTACTAACATTTTTGGGATTTAACGTTTTTTCATACATTTTGTGAGTGGATAATTTCCCTAAGAGCGGATAATTTCCCTAATACCTGCACGACCTTTTTGGTACAAGCATTTTTAAAAAATCCAAGGTAAGTGTATTGAAAAAACCTTTTCATATTGTGTTATATTGTGTTGCATAATATTGTAGGATACTTTGCATGTTTATCTTCGTTTTTTCCTGTTGGTGCCAAAAGAGCATCGCCAAGATCGATGTGCGATAATTGGCGTCGTACATCGAATGCTTGGCGACGTCTTTTGGCGCCAACAGGAAAAAGTCGCCAAGGCTAGGTCGGATATGGCATTTGTTCCGATTTTTTTCACAGATAAAAATTTAGCCTATGTTTAAATATGTTCTCTACATATGCTCCCACACCTTTTTTTGTTGGAAATTTAGCTCTGATTCAGTTTCGGACCATTCTTTTTGTTTAGTTGGGGCAAATTTTTAGAGTGGCACCCTTGCGTATCTTCCTTCAAGTTTTACATTAAATTTCAACAGAAGTAATCATATTAATGGGGTGAATTTGTTACTCGCATGAATTGCCACCTGGGCATAGGCAGATTTACGGGGTGAGTCACACCCCCAACATTTTTGTTTGAATTTTGAAAAAATTAAAATTAAAAATATTTTACCAGAAATATAGTTTGAAAAAACCATACACTTTTTCATAGTTACAATGCAAATTGATTTACTCGAAAGCAAGCCCCAAAAAAATTAATATGCAGCTCTTTGTGTGACCCATTTGTCACCACACATCGCCAGTGCGAGAGAAAATGTGCTTGTTATCAAAAAGAAGAATTTTAACACATTTGTAAAAAAATTAGTTAGTAATTTCATACAGCAAAAAACTCATTTCGATAATTTATTTAGTGTTGTATTATGGAATAGTTGTATAGTCCATAATTGAGTATTTACTTATGAGTCATTACAATTTATTTTACTTTAAATAAAACATAACAAAAAAAGTAAAAAAAAGCATGACTAATGTAATATACTTTATTAAAAACCATATAAACTGTTTCAAGTTCTTGCACATTGTTAATTTTTACAGTGTCATAAAATCTACTCTGAAATGAGCTTTTAAAATAAATTTTCTGAAGGCAAGCCCCACGACCCCTCATTGACCGTGGAATATCCCCTCCTCTCAGATCCCCGATATTATTGCTCCCCTAGAATTAAAACCCTTATCCGCCTATGCACCTGGGGCAAGAGTCTCTTTCTTCCTCCCCTAGAAGTGGCACTGCTCTAATGTGCCAGTTAATACAACCAAAAAAAAAAAGCTATAGTCAGCAGTGTTGATCCCTCCAGGAAAATTGTTCCCTCCCCCCTCCCTCAATCCCTACAGAGCATCACCTAGAATGAGAATAAGTCCAAAATAAGATCAGGATCCTTCTCAATTTACCCTCCTTAAAAATTCATTGTCTCCTCTTCCAGTGGGTATCCCTTCCATAGTGGAGGGCATTTAGGGTGTTATTAGTGGTTTGAATAAAATCAATTTGGCTAACAATTGTCCCATCCAATTGCATATATTTCATATTATTTGCAAATATATAAAGCCATAACACTCAAATTAATTTTATGGAAAGACTCAAGCAGCACATAATCCTCATGCAGTTGTTTAGCCTCTTTATCTTTTCTTTGGCTGTTTGCCAGAGTGCACCGCTGTGTTCCAGAACAGCTTTTACCAAAGAGGGCATTTAAGAGCTAAGTAAAATAGTTCTGTATTTTTGCTCATAATGCTTTTTATTATCTGGTATTAAATAAATTGACAAGAGATGTATACCAAAGATGAGGCTGAAAGGATGCTGAGTTAGACCTGAAAATTTCAACTTATAGTTAGTAGCCAATAATAGCAAATAGATTATTTAAACTTACTGGACTTTTTTTCTGCAAATTGGATGACAAATGAGTGGTATCGCATGATACATCCTTTTCATTTATAACTTCTTCTTTTCTTTGTTGACTGGATTTTTCTTCAATAAATTATGTTTAAAAAAATATAAGTAACAAATTTTAGCATTAAGAGTCTCACAAAATATATTCTACATTCAGAGCTTAATATACTTATATGACAAGAATATTAAATGATAATAATAGCTAATATTTTTAATAACACTAGCATTACCCAGTGATCTTACTTTTAACTACCGTATTTTCTGGATTAAGCGCCGCACCCGGTATAAGCGCCGCATCGGAAAAAAATCTTTAAAATAAAAAAAATTCCGTGTAAGCGCCGCACCCACAAAAGCGCACCACCCAACATTAAATAACTTAAAAGCGCAATAAGTAGCAAATAAACTAGATCGAAATGTAAATAAAAGAAATTTTCAAATATTTTTAGCTATAAAATTTTCTTTCTTGGAGAGGAGACATCGGAAGGTCATAGAGAGCGCGGGACGCGGACCCTTCTCCTCATGGCGCTGCACGCTTTTTTGAGTGGGTCGCTTCCACTACGGATCGGCGATTCAGAATTCATCGAAATCGCTGTCCGAGGCAAAAGCCTTGAAAGGCCTTCATCCGGCTCCGGACAGTTTTCTGCTTCTTCCGAGTCACAAACTTCTTTGGCAACATCCGGAATTGGGGGAATCGGGTCTGCTTCTGTGGAACCGGAAATTATCTTGCGCGGCGTCACGGCATCCCATGCAGCGATCACCCACTCGGCCACTTCCGCATACGAAGCCTTCTTCAGGTTGCCATTCTTCGTATATTTGTGGAGTCCGCTCGCCATCCACGATTTTCACTGCTGCCGCATGTGACTCTTAAAGCTGTGGTTGGGAGCCAAATCCAACGGCTGCAATTTCTTTGCCAGCCCTTCAGGGCTGACGGCCGGGGAGGCCGAACATTTCCGCGCCGCTTCCTTCACGGAATCCGTTTCGGAAGGTTTCCAATTTCTTCTGCCTTTGCAATAACTTCTAGCTTGAAAGCAGCAGTGTAACTACGCAATCGTTTAGGTGCCATTTCAAAATGAGCACTCGACGAAAAAAACCCTGCGAAATGATAAGACAAATAACGCACGAACGACAGCAACAAATGCGACGATGTGAGTATAAAATTTCAGGAAACAAGTTTCTTATCAAGTCGCTTGACCACCCCCCGAGCACCCACTTTCGTGAGAGTAGATTATCCCCTTCACAATAGTGAAACGTCAGTCCCCTCCCCCTACAGCTCCTGCTAACAATGCTTATCTCCCTTCGTTCCGTTGGGGCTTGCTCGGCCACGTGCGTGCTTCAGAGTTTCGCTCCTCCGTGCGTAACACGTGCAATCGCTGACTCACCTCCCTTCCCCCTCTTGCTTTCTCGTTGCTTGAGGTTGAAAGAAGCTGCAAATGGTGCCACTATCAGCGGTATTTTCAACTTTTTTTCCCGAAAAAAAATTTTTTTTTTACTTGGAGGAAAAAAAACACTATATCCGCCGCACCCGTTATATCCGCCGCAGTAGCAATTTTTTGACTTTTTTTTTTGTATGCGCCGCGGCGCTTATTCGCGAAAATACTGTATTTTCTACCCAAAAGTAATAATTGCTCTAGCTAAGCAAAAGCTCTGCCATGAGGGGGAAAAAGATCTTTGAAAAAAAAAATCTATGTTTTTTCTATTAACCAGGTACTGGTTAGGCATTTGTTTCAAATTTAAATGGACGAAATCATTCACATTTGGCTTTTACATATTGAATATTTTGTGTTATTGGTTCTTTTATTTGTTTTTGCGATGCCGTATACATACCCTTCGCTTCAACTTTTTCCAGTAGGAAGGGGTCCAAATGTGTAAACCTAATGTGAATTTCATCAAGAAACTAAAAAGGGTGGTCGGGGGGGGGGGGGGAGGTTGCAAATGACCCCCTCGGACTCCCCCCTAAATGATTTGCCTAACCATGTGTGATCCTTAATTTAGCTTGTTGCTGTAGTTCTGCTGCAATCTTTTAGCATCTGCTTTCAGTGTGCACTATTTCTTATTATTTTTTTGAAAATGCATGATAGAAAGTATACTGTGAACAGAAATACAAATATATTTTTTTGAAATAAATAAGGTATTTAATTGATTGCTTTAATATGTTTGTCCATAGGCGGCTGGTGCAACAAAAAAGTAGGGGTCTCAGAGGAAATGCGGTGTGGGATGGTTAGGTGGGCAGGGCCTCTAAAAATGACTTTTTGTAGAAAACTGGGCTATATTACTCAATTTTAATGTTACTTTTGACTAAATGAATTTCTCAAATAAATTCGGAGCATGACCTCCAAAATCGTGACAGATGGCTACAGTTAGGCTTCCACCTTCCAATTCAAATATCCATTTCAAATTTTTTGAAAGGACATGAAAAGAATGTAAAACACACGTTTAAGTCTATTCTTTCTTTGAGTACGTGGATCACGAATCAATTTTTACATTTTTCCATTGATTGATAATTTTGAACTTAAAATAGTTGAGGGGCAAAGCCTCTACATTTTTGAAAGGGAGGGGTGTAGCCCCTTGCCCTCCATTAGGTAGTCCTCATACAATCTACCTATGTCTGTAATATTGAATATTGAGACATAATGTAGCAGTTTATGGTGCTAAAAAACATTGTGTATGGCAAGTAGTTGCTATAGATGTTATAGTCCGAATAATATGAGTGTAAAAATATTTTGCTCTAGAAAAAAAAAAGAAACATGTATCAAAAAGTGGTTGGTTCATCCTTTTTCCAATTGTCGTTTTTTTTCTTTGCACTTACTATGTAGCCAGTGGAGATCTTTAGATCGTGCATGATTGATACATTATACAATAAAAAAACCACACATACACACAAAATAAAAGTGGTCTCATAAACTGATCTCAGTGTGTCTAGTGTAGATGTGACGCATGCAGTTAATAGAAATCCAATTTCTTCTGGCGTTCCAGACTTTTTCGAAATGTGGACAAAACAGCAGTCATCTATATGACAGAGTAAGGTACATATTCACGTATAAATTGATAAGCTTATAATGCACAATGAAAAATAAATGGTAAGAAATAAATTAATAAAACAAATATATTACTTATCAGATATTGCTAGATGATATTTAACTCGTTACTATATTTTATGAACTAGTACAGTAAAATGCCTTTATAAGGCCCACCTATTTAACACAACTTCTGCACAACTTTTCAGCAGTAAACAATAAGTTGTGTGGATAAAAAAGTCCTCCATTTCTCCTTGCAACCATAAAAACTCTTGATTTTGAAACAGCTTTTCATCTTTCCATCTTATTTTAAAGCTTTAAAATGAAAATTAGTATTCACAGTAAAAAAAAAGTACCAGATAGCTTTTTAAAATGCAGCTATTGTGCAAATCATGAAGCTAGCAGAAGTGCATGCGGGAGAATTTTTTTTTTTTGTGAAACATATTTATTAGTAAATGAATATATATGTATGTAAGTATGTATGTATATTGCATAATTGGTGCTTTAATACTCATTGCAGTTAAAACTTTTTCTGAAGTGTAAATGTAGAGATATGTTCTAAATCTGTGAAATGATCTATATAACGCCAAAAACCTGTAAAACGCATAAGCTCTGGTCCCAAGGTGCGCTCTTTAATGGTCTTCTACTGTAATATAAAATATGTAATTCAATAAAAATCACAGGGTATTTTTCTAAAGGAACCAGAAAATGGACTATTTTGTAAATGATATTTGATTAGCAGATTCTTCTGAATTATTATGTCCCTGTTTTAGTGAAAATGATTCTAATAATATAATTTTCTTTGATTAGCCGCAAGTATTATTGAATATATGGCTGAAAGAAATATTACAGGTAAGATTTTTATCTTTAGATATTTTTTCCACCAAATTTTCAGTAGTAGCTTCCTTTTTTTTAATTGAATGTTAGTAAGGCTTTAATAGGATACGAGCTGCTCTGTTTTTATTCCTTTCTTATAATAATTACTGTATCAAGTAATTTTTGTTCACTATTTGCTAAAAATCATTGTCAAAAATAGAATGTAATTTCGTGGAACATAAAGCGGTACGTAAGTAAAAACATAAGTAAATAAAATAACTAAAGGCTTGGGTGGTAGTGACATTTGTAAAGAATTTCAAACTGAAACACCTAACTTATACTCTATGGCTTTTTAGTCAGGGTTGGCAAAGTTTTTCCCACCCCCGGTAAATACCATGGTAAAAACCGGTATTTACCGTCCTGGGAAATACTATGTTTTTCCCTCATGGAAAAAACTGATTATTTAAAACATGAATTCAAAACAATCTTTAAAAATGTCAAAATTGAGTTCTAAGTAAATAGCTTGAAAGATTTTTTTTTTTAAAAGAAGATATACAAAATCTAACAATGGAGTAAATTTATTTGAATATTGACATACCACACAGAGTCCTAAATATTTACCAATCGTATTCGTATTTTTCATCTCCCCCTTACACATTGGATTTTAGCATCATGTAACAAAATACTAATTTACAATAATTTTTACTGGCTTTTTGTAAACCCAGTCTATTTCTAATCTTGTTTTGGATGAAAGAAAAATTAAAAAAAAAAAAAAACGCTCAAGAGATGATGATGATGATGCAGGACATCCCTGAAGATGTTCCATTAATTGGAGAAATTCTGCATCTATTCCGGTTTTACTTAAATTCCTCAACCAAAGTGCACGATCAGATTCCTCCAGATCTTGTGATAACTTTTCACCTTTATATTTCGGATTCGTCAGGTGTGCCAAAAAATGGACAGGGGTCATTGCTTTATCAAAGCTTAATTTCATTTTGCTGAAATGTGGAATGAGCTCTTTACATTTTGTAAATATTACACCTTACACCAAACCAAAATTGTAAAAAAAAATTGTGTTTAAAAGGTCAACGTAAAAAGTACCAAAATTTTTATTTAAATTTGAACACAAATTATTTATTGCTTCTTGATGACCCTGATATTTTTAAGTTTAATAATTTTATTTTATTGTGTTCCAAAAATTGTGGAAATTAATCATTATAAAACAACTTTATGAGCAAATTTTATGCTTTTTGCAATAATTCCTATTTTGTTATGTCTTTTTGCTGCAGAATAATTTTAAACCTAATGAAAATTTGTATAATAACTATACATTTCTAACTTTAATTTTACACATCAGACAGAAAAATCCAGAATATTGTTTACATGTCATTTCCTAGTATTTATCAGTTTTTTCTGGTATTTACCAGTTTTTCCCGGTATTTACCAATTTTTCCCGGTATTTACCAGTTTTTCCCGGTGGGATGGGAAAAACAAGTTTTGGACGGGAAAAAGCCAACCCTGTTTTTAGTGCACAAGAAAACTTAACTGAAAACTTAACTTTAAAATTTTTTGAACCAGCGGAACATGTACCAATGTTTCTTGGGCCTTAGAAAATAATAGTGCACACACACACAAAATATCCTTTAACAATTGTTCAAGTTAAACCAAATTACGCCTTCTTTGTTATTGTACAGAAAAAGGGTAAGAATGTTTGAATCCGATTTTTATGAGCAAGCAGTTATAATGAATAAAAATTGGTCCCTTTACACTTGTAATTAGTGAGTCGAACTGTAGGAAGTGCTGTAAACAGCCACTTTCGCTTCTTTTAGTTTCAAGTAAAAATAATTTATTTTAATAATCATGTTATGTTATTTTAATATCAGGTAATACGATGCTGTCAACCAAAATTTTTTGCTCTTCATTGTCAAGAAGTTGGTGGAAAAAATTACAGAGAATCGATGCAGTACGTAGATGGATTTTTAAGGTAAGATCTGGTATTTTTTTCTTTATTTAGAACCAAAGACTAAAGAAATAACTAGGCACTAAATAAGTTTTAGAATATAATTTTAAAGCAAAACTGATGCTTTGAATATGAGCAATTCTTAATTTTCTACTCATCAGTTTTGTCAAAATTTAACTTTAACTGCTCCAGTTTTTCATCAGTTAAGTTTGATACAAATTTTAAAGCATTCATTAACCATCAATCAAAAAGAGGAGCTTGTCTTTTTGGGGCCCCGTGAAATAAGGCTAGTGCGGAGTAGCTTAAATCTGCATAATTTCTGCAGATTTCTTCAAATTAGAAGAAAATCCTAAATTACTTTTTTTCTGCAGAAATTTCGCTGAAAGTGTCGAATTTTATGATTCATCATCAGCAACTTTAGATTTACTTCTAACTTGACAAAATGAGTAGCATTTGTGTAAAATTACATTTTTAGTTGGAGGACACTGGCAAAAAATTCTACATATTTCTACAGAAAATAATCTTTGGCTGCACCTGCTTTATGCCATTCTTAGTATAAACTTTTTTGACGCTGATATGATTCTTTCTGTATATCTTTGCAATCAATTTTTGAATTTCTCCTTTTTGCTCTCTGGCCACTCCCATTCGGGCCTAAAGACCAATTTGTAAATGATTGGTTGTAAAAAACAAAAATTTTGCATTTAACTTATTTGTGCAGCCATCTATTGGCCGGTCTATTTTCCATGTGCTATCATTCTGGGTTAAAACCGTGCTTCTAATGCAATGAGATACTTAGAACGGTGTCAAAGCGCGCTAAGCTCTTCAATATTAGAAGAAACCACTTTTAGCTGCCAAGAATGGAAACATAGCATATGGTTTTGCATTTTCTATCAATAATTTGTGCCCAAAATTTTAATTTCATGTTTTTTTCTGCAGTAAGACAGAACTGAACAAATAAATAAAATGTCCGTTTCATATTTCTGTATGAAGCTATTTTGATTTTGGGATCTGGGTTTTCAGCAGCAAAGGTTATGTTTCTACATGTACAATGATTGAAAAACTGGTAAAATAGTTTTGGTCAAATGATTTTACATTGCAGAACAGCACAAAGTTTCTGCTTATGTTTGGGACTTGAAGATTTCTTCCTAGCAGTTTATGCTGCTAATGTATCTAACATGAGGAAATAGTTACATTTCTTAGTAGGCACAGTGCAGTATTGCATTTTTAGACTTGTTCTTGACTATTGCTCTTTAATTTGATTGTTTCTTATTGTTAGATTTCTTCAATTAACTATCACCTTGCTTTCTTTTCTAGGACTTTATTATCAAGTGAAGAATTGAAACCGTTTGGTCATAAACGGATTTTTCTTGATGAAGAGTTTACCTGTCCAGAAATATTTACTGTAAGTTCAAGAGAGTATTTAAGTTGATACCATACTGAATGCTTTTTATAATATTCGTTATAAAATATTCCCTCCTATTTTAAGCTTTGGTTGCTTCCTCTTCAAAAACTAGTTTTCTTCCCAGCTTCTAAAAGTAAAATTAATTTTCTGCTATTGCTTTCAGGCTTTGGGGAGCTTATACTTTATCCATAACAGCTTAAAGGATGTCCACATTTGGGATTTTCATGGTATGTTTGTGTTGTTATTCAGTTTTCCCATAACTCCTATTCTAAAATTCTTTCCAAACTACTTTATAATCTTCTCTCAGTAATTACTTCATACTCGAATTCTGTCTGTTGATACAGGAACATAGATGTTGCTTAGGTAGGTAGTGATAAATTGTGCATTTTGGATTTTTTTTCCATCTTTATTTTCTTTCCCTTAAGTATCTAAATTTTAAAATTATGTTGTGATCCATTTCAGTTTTTTAAAACTCTGTGTAGCATAATATAAAATTCCTGACCATTTATCATTTTTATAGAATTATTCAACAACAATTGAAAATTTGCAAACTATGACAAACTGTTTACTTTATATGAAAATATTCTTTTTTTTTACTTTTTTTTTATTTTGCCTAAATTTTTACTTTTTAAAAATGTTTACTCTTATTGTCTCCATTGTTTAACTTTTTTTTTTGTTTGCTAGGGTCAAAATTTGTACCTCTCATTGGTGAAGAAGTTCATAAGGGCAACATTGAGCATGTAGAAATAAAAGAAAAATCCAAATTTCCTTCTGAATTATTTCCTGAAGTAAAACACTTATTTATTTATCTCATACTTTTTCTCTAATGGTTTTCAAATTTTTATTATAATCAATGTGTGCAATGTATTTGTATGTAGTTACTTATTAAACTAACATTTTTGCCTTTTGAAGAGAGCAAAATGACAAACCCAGGAAAGTTATCATAAATTAAAAGATGATAAGTGCATTAAAATTTATTAAAAGTGTAAAGCTTAACAACTTTTCCATGGTGAAGAAAAATCAATTTAAATGATGCCATTTTTAATAATAATGAATTTAACTGCTAATTTATGTAACTTAACTATAACTTATGCTTTTGATTTTAGAATAAAGGCTCCCGGAAAGGTTTTATGAGGACGAGATGGAAAATCAGTCACACAATTTTTGATTTGATTAATGTTCATCTTTTTCATGACGAGTCTAATTTCATTGCCATTGAGGATGTAAGTAGTATTTTTTAAATAAAGTTAAGATTATTAAACTTTGAAAATACATTAGTGTGGGCCAACAAACATATTTTTCAATTTTTTAAGATGGGTAGTGTGGAAAAAGTGCCATTAGTAGAATAAAGCTCACATAAAAATTCTGAAGATTATAGGATAATTTCTTGATCTTTTCCAATTGTGATGAAGTTTAGGACAAATGCTGTTTTATGGTTATAGCAAAATTTGTAAAAAACAAAATAATTTCTTATTTTTTTCTGATGAGTAGGGCAGAAACAGATCTGTTGGTGGTATTAAATTCCTGTAAAAAATTGATATGCTGGGATATTATTCCTTCATATGCCGCAAATGGTGTAGAACTTTTAACAGATATCTGGTTTTTTACGCTTTTAATAAATTTATTAACAAAATGATAAGGTACTGTCTCAAATGCACCAAGTTTTCGGCTTTTGCTCAATATCGAATCTCCAGCAGACAGAGATGGCCAAAATAGTTCTAGAACAGATATAATCCCATGCCAAGAAAAAACAATCCATCAGCATTGTGCTTTGTTTACCTGCGCAGAAACTGAGCTCTTTATTCTTTTGGATACACACATCCACTACTCTGCCAAATTAGCATTCTCTTGATGCAATACACCTTCAACTCGATTATTACATCCAAGGACTGCAGTTTCGTGCTTGTTGACACTTGTCAGCCTGGAATAGGAAGTAACAGAGGCAGAAATCCTCTCATAGAAGCAAAAAGAGCCAAAAAAACTGGTAGCTAATGTGAATAAGAACACCAGTAAAAGACCGCACATTGGTACGTTACAACTTGTAAATTTTAAGCCATAATTCAGGTATAAAGCAGTAAGTTACCACCCCTAAGCCAGGGCTAAGGCAAAAACATGCAATACACTGCCAACTTAGTTATTCCATCCAAGGACTGCAGTTTCGTGCTTGTTAGCACTCGTCAGCCTGGAACAGGAAATAACAGACCTGGAGGCAGAAATCCTCATGAAAAAGCAAGGAGAACTAAAAAAACTGGATTGGGCGGTAACTTACTGCTTTATACCTGAGCTCTACATTAAAATTTACTAGCTGTACAGTACCAATGTGTGGTCTCTTGCTGGTTTGTCTATTCACAGTAACTAACCAGTTTTTTTTTTTCTTTGCTCTCTTTGCTTCTATAAGAGGATTTCTGCCTCCATATCGGTTACTTCCTACTAGGCTGACAAGTGCCAACAAGCACGAAACTGCAGTCCTTGGATGGAATAACCAAGTTGGTGGTGTATTGCATGTTTCTGCCTTAGCCCTGACCTAGGGCCAGAAAGTTTAGTGTTTAGTGGCCTGACTACAAAAATAGAATGTGATGATACCAATCACTTACTAAACATTTTTTTGTTAAGTAGTGTCATGTGCAGAGCAAAAAACATGCAAATTTTGCCTTTCAAAACACAAAAATTTAGTTGTCCTTATAATTTTGTCCAAGTCAGATGGCTGTCTGAATCCAAAATTCATTTTATGAATATGAATTTACCATACATTAAAACTGATTAAAATATTTTTCATTTACCATTAGTTTCTAGCCATTAAATTTGCCTAATGTTCCGAGAACCGGTAGCCAAGATTTGGCGATTTTCCCTTTGTCCTCATAATTTTTACCACCAGTGTATTTCTGAAATTGGAACTAAAAGAAAGAAGTGCTGGTGAAATTGGTAGTATTAAAAATAATCATTACAATCATTAATCAACCGATTATTAACAACTGATTAATCAGTAATATATAATAGGCCAATTTGCATAGCGATGCATCCCAAGTTCTAACATTTCTTTGTCAAAGAGGAAATGTGGCACATTATTCTTAGTAAAATGTTCTGAAAAATACATAACTAAAGTGTTTGTAATGATGTTTTAATTGAGTTCTTGTTCAACCTCATTTTCAAGAAACCAGTCTTGCTTCGTGATTTCTGTACTCATTCTAGTTTCTTGCCTTCTTTTGGATCATTTATTATGTCAAAGATCACAGCCAATGGTATTAGTACAGTCGAACCTTGTTAAAAGAAACTCTAAGGGACCTTTAAAATCAATTCGTCTTAACCGTAGTTCATCTTATCTAATAAACAACTTACAGGAGGACAGAGATCAGAAGTGCAGTTCCTTTTAGCAGTAATTCATTTTAAAAGTCCATATTAACAAGGTTTGACTGAGTGCTATTCTACTGCATTTCATCAGGGTCTATATCCATGTTAGAATTGTCTACATTAGTGTTATTTGATTAGAGTTCATGCATGATATTTGGATGTTTCGTGGGTTGGTTTTAAATTCGAATGCATTGTATATGGGGAGTCGATGTATTGAAATTGATCTTGAAATGCTGCATTAAAAATACTAATTTGTGGGGTTTTTGTTTTTTAAGATCACTTACATTTTTTTTTTTCAAATATCTATCATATTTTTCATACACCTTTGTAGACCTTTAGGTAGAATTTTTGCTTTAATGTTTAAAATATGAGCTTCCCTTTTTTATGTCATAATTTTACAGTAAATAGATATCTTAGTAGGACAGTTAAATAGCTTTTGTGTATAAAAAGTGCTGTATAATTAAATTTAAATAAATAATTTATATTGTTTGACTTATTTGTCAAATGTAACTGTTCTGTGGCGTCGAAAAAGTCTCCCCATTTTTAATTGCTACTTTGTCATCTGTTAAAAAACCTTGTGCTGTAAAGTTAAACGTGTTGATCCCCAAAAGTTGTTTCTTTCACTGAGTTCCAAAAAATAATACAGGTGAAAGTTTTTGCTTTATCAACAAATTTCATTGTAGTGGATTTTTAAGAAACCACTCTTTCGTTATAATACATATTTCGTTGCATTCGTATTTACTATATAAATTTTTTATGGTATATATATATCCGAATGCATAGATATATGTGTGTGTGTGTGTATACATATATAGTAACTTGTTTATATGTTTTCAGTGTCCATCAAGATATAGCAAAAATAGGCAGCAAGCATTAGAATACATTTTAAAAAGGTAACTTCAACTTCATTCAAATTGTTTACTTGGCAATTAATTTTAAATAGTAGTTTTCTTAAATAAAACATATAAATAGTGTAATGTATTTTACTCAACCAAAATTGTAATCTAGTTATAATTTTTTGCAGAGAGAATAGTATATTTTTGACTTTGGCTATCCTTTTACTTTTACTATGTTTCTTGTTTTATGCATGCTCATGGCATTTTATCTTTAATGCATCATGAACATAATGTAAATTTAAAAAAATATGTAGTTAATAAATTACATTGTAAAAAATCATATTGATAGTATCATATGCAGTTTTTTGAAGTATGTTTTCTGAGTGAAATATACTTAGAATAATCATTAAAAAAAATTATAAGATATTTTTTATTCGGCTGTGTTTCCAGTGAATTTAATTTTTGAAATTTTCAAATTTAAGAATCGCTAATTTATTTAATGGTGAAGTTTATTTGTTTAGTTTATTTTTAATTAAGCTAAGGATTATGTTTTACTTATTTTTAGAATCTCAGTTGATCCATATGAGAAGACGCCTTTTTTTATTTTCGGTGATTTCAATTTTCGCTTAGATACAAAAGGTCTTGTGCAAGTAAGTTTAGTTTATACTCACATTTTCTCTTCCTGTGACTTGTTTATTAAACTTCAAGATATCATCAGATTTTAAATACATTTCTTTCCTTTTGTGAACTAAAAGCGTAACACTTTAAGATACCCAGAAAGGAGCTTGATTGAAATGAAAGCCTTAAAGTAATCAAATATGATAAATAAAAAGTTGTTTCAAATATTATTTGAAGCAAGTAGAGTACTTACCAGGAACTCTATTCATATGGTTCATTGTTTGCTTTTTGTTTTTCTTCTGCAATCAGTGCTCATTTCTATAATTAGATCTAAACTTATCATCTGCAAAATCAATTGTCTAGTATTAAATAGTTACCTAATAATGACAGTGCAACTAGTATAAAAGTGTTCAATGTTCATTTGGATAGAAAGTACTATAGTCAAACTTGCTTGTAACAAGCCCTGATTTAATGAGAATCCAAATTTTACAAGAAAATCAGAAGTAATTTTTGCTACAATGTGAAGTCTAACTTACTTTTAAAATCCACTTAAAGCGAGCATTTTGCCCTCATTACATGCAAGTTGGACTGTATTTAAGAGAGTAGATAGAGAGTAAAGTTAAGAAATAGAAGTAGGGTGGGGTGGTTCACAAACTTATGGTAAGAAAAAAATTCTCCTTGAGGTCACGGCTTGCTTCATTTTTTTACCTTTACCCACCCCAATATACTGCCAAAATTTCAATCTCAAACTTAAATAAAAAGACGGTGCTTGAAGAGAGTAAAAAGCTCTCAAGTTTTTGTCAATTTCAAGTGTTTTTCGGTTGCCTGGCAAAGAAAAGTTCAGCTTATTTTTGACAGCACTCTTGCTGATTCTTATGTAAAATGATTTCCTGCTTCTAAATATGGCCACCGTTTTCCTCCATCGCTTTCCACTTTTCCAAAATGGTGCCCCCCTGCCCTCCTATTTTCTTTTGATTTCCACAGTTTCATAGCTATTATTTGGAGGAAAAGGAAGCATTATTTTTTCCGGTAACAATCTTCTATAGGGCTAGAGAGGGGAAAAGTTCAAAATCATAAATACATTTGTTGCAAATTAGGAGACTCGTGGGGGTATCCCCCCCCCCAAAAAAAATATTTAATATATCATCAACAACTCATTTTTTTCCAGCTTCGGAATTTTTCCACTCATTTACTTCAATGTTAATTACATTTATATGTTCCATTAACATTTTTGTACATAACTGCTCAAGCAAAAATAAGTGTATACTTTGCTTTAGTCTGTGTGTTCAGTTAAAATAATTTTATATTTAATAATTCTTCATGGTTTTTTCAAATAGTCCTCCATGGCTCACATGCAAAAAAAAATTAAAAAAAAAAAAAAAAAAAACAATGTAAAAGATCCATTTTTCCCCTTGAATATTGTTGATAGTGATATTTTTTATACCTGAATCTAATATTTTCTTACTATGCTTAATATAGTTTTTAAAATTTTTATATTGTGATCAAAATCATAGTTTGCTACATAGCGTTCAAATCTGCACCCCTCCCCTACATTAAAATGCAATTAAGCAAAAAAATTAGCAATTACTTTTTTTTCCTATTTCTGCTCCTGATTTATAGTAATATTTAATATAAATATGCCTTGTTATGTAATTTTCATTGTTGAAAACATTTTTTTTTTAATTGTGTTTCTGTTTTTATATTTAGAAACTGACTAGTCAGACTGTGCCTGTCTATGTAAAAAGTGCCAAAAATGGAGAAATTGAAAAAATTTTGTACAAAGATCCACACAATGAGAATAAAGTAACTACTTTCTGTGTATTTTTGTCATATTTTGTTTGTTGCTATTGTAAATGGTTCGACAGTTATAATTCATTTCTAAAAGAAAAAAAAAAAATACATAGTATAACTGAACCAAAAAAACTTACTTCTGTACCTATTGATGAAAGTAAAAATAAATTATTTAGTTATAAAATTAATTTTTACCATTTTTTGTATAATTATTTACTTATTTGTTCTTACAATTTGATAATATTTTTAATTCATTCCTTATGCAATAAAACCACATTTTCCAAATTCAGGTTGTCTTAACTTTGGAAAGGAAAGTTTTTGATTTTGATCGGCATCAAGAAACATTTGCTTCTATCAACAAATGGGTATGTACAAATTTATTTACTTCTTTATAATCAACATTTTTTTTACCTATTTTCCAGTGTGATAATTATTGCTTGGAGGTTTTTTTTATAGATGATTTTCAAAGTCCTTTGAATTTTTTTCTGTTAAGGTAGTAAAACAATAATAAAATAAATTGCAAGGGTTGTTTCTGTAAAAAAATAGAAAGTTGATTTTTGTAAGAGTTATGAAAAAGTCAAAATTTATGTAAAATGTAAAAATGTCAATAAAAATTACAATTGCTGGGCATCTTTTGGTCCACAAATTTGCTTCTTTTGCTTTGAAAAAAAGGTGCTTGTAATCCAAATAATGTAAACTCTTCTTATTTCTGGTTGTCATTGCTGTAATTGGGGAAAAAAATATTTAGGGGAAAATATGAGGGCCTTTTAACTCAGTAGATATCATGTTTGACTGGTTTTGATTGGACATAAATTTGATTGGACAAAAGATGAATCTAGATTACTTAGTCAGATTCAAATCAAAGAGAAACAATTTTTATAATACCAATGTGGTTTGAAAACAACTTGCTTTATTTTACAATAACAAATCAAATATTTCAGGGAACATTGTTCCTCCATTTTCCTCTCCAACTACAGTACTGCTCTTTGTGCATTGTAGGAGGATTTTGATTATTTTAGCTGTTTATACACTAAGACATTCTTAACTCAACAGCAAAACTAAAAAGGTAAACAGTTTTCATCCTACAATATAGCCCTGTCTAATCGGTTAATTAGTGTTAGTCTCAGTACATAAGTCAGGGCAGAGTGAAGCTTGAGACTAAAAAAAAAAAAATTGATAGTGGCCAGTAAGCCTAAAAAAGTTAGTGGCCTCTTTGGCATTGTTGGCCACTTTGAACCATGCTCCAAAACTATAATACCACTTTACTTCATTCTGTTTGTAGTAATATTAGCTTTTGTACTTGAATATCTCTGAACTAGATTACTTTATTTGAAAGAAAAAGGTTTAAAAAATATTTATAAACCTTATATGAAAAATAAAATTATTCATTTTGAAATCCAAATAATGAGACATTATGCAAATAAAACAAAAACTAGACACACATGCATACTTGAAGTTTTTATTTAATTGCTAATTAATCATAAATTTGGACATCTTAGACTATTTTTCCAACAAAGTTTCATTGCACTTTCTAGATTGAAAGTGCTAGAATTTTAACCGTTATGTTTTTATCCAAAAACAAGATGTAAGAGGGCCTCTTTTTTGACAAAACCATTTAATCGGGAAGGATATTGGCAATAATGGGTCTGTCTACTGTACTATACGCCAAATTTGGTAATTTTTTAAATATATTTTATTTTACCTATTAAGAAATCCAGTTTTCATAAGTGGAATTTTTTTTTAATTTGAAACATAAAATTTGGGAACGCTTTACCACTTTTCCAGAAGGAGATTAATGTTTTTTTATGTAAAGGGACTGTAGTAAATATGTTATGAAAGTAATTAGATGTGCATAATTTCAATGTTCCCATATAACAATTTTGTATTTACAATCATAAGTTTTTGAAAAGGGTTCGTGAAAACAACTAGGATTTTGTTTATTATTGCCTTTTTTTTGAATTAATATCAATAAATTCTGCTTTTTAATTGCTTTTTACCCAGTGGTTGGAAAAACTATTTCTTTTGTAGCGAACTAAAACTACTTTGTTATAAATGTAGTTAACTGCAACTACTTTTTTTTTAATGTAGTGACTACAACTACTTTTGAATTGTAGTCGCTACTTCGCAACTTTTTAAAAAGTAAATACACTGGCAGAAAAAAAAATCCCAACACCAAGAAAGACTTGTGTTAGATAAACGAAATTTGGTAGGCGTGTTTATACAACTGAAAGATGACATCGATTGAAATTTCGCGCTCCGCGCATAAGTGTGGCGCAACTGGCGTCATTCATAACATGCAAATAAGGCTTGTTTTAAAAGCGTGTTGTGAAGCTCGTGAGTATTATTTTTCCGTGAAATTTGACGAATTGCATTCATGTTAGCCGGGATTGCCTTTAAGAAGACGAAGAAGCCATTATCAACAGCTCACCGAGTTTAAACGAGGTCGTACAATTTGGCTACGAGAAGGTGGATTTTCATTTCGCGATATTGCAGAAAAACTTGGGTGGGAATGTTTCCACCATGCATGATTATTGAAAGCTATTTTCAAGGGGTGGTACTACCTCAAGAAGATCAAGTTCCGAGCTGCCACGTGGCACGACTGAGAAGGAAGATCGCCGAATCTTGCGTACGGCTGCGACGCATCGTACTGCATCTGCGGCTGACATTCGAGCTGCAGTTGGTACCGTCGTGACCCAAGGAACGATAAGAAACTGTTTACTTCAAGACAGCACCGAGCCAAGCAGCCTGTAGCTGGTATTCCATTGACTGCAAACCATTGCCGTTTCCAGCGACAGTGGTGCCAAGACAGAGCTCACTGGAGGTCGGAGTGAAGATCTGTTGTAATTTTTGATGAAAACAGATTCTGCCTTAGTGCCAGTGGTGGCTGTATATTGGTCAGAAGAAGGCCAGAGGACCACCTGCACCCAAGCGGTCTACGGCCTAGACACACGGGACTCACACCTGGAGCCATGGTCTCTGGAGCAATTTCCTACGACAGCAGGGGCACTCTCTTGGTTATCCCAAACTCACTGACTGAAAATTTGTCGCCAGTCTGGTAATTTACCCAGTAGTACAGCCCTTCATGAGTAGCATTCAAAGGGGAGTTTTCCAACAGGATAACGCTCGCTCTCACATCGCTGCTGTAACGCAATGTGCTCTACAGAGTGCTGACATGTTACCATGACCTGCAAAATTACCTGGTCTGTCTCCAATTGATAACATATGGCATATCATTGAACGGCACCTCGAGCATCATCCACAGTCAGCAATGACGGTCCTAGTATTGACACAGCAAGTGCAACAAGCATGGCACTCCATACCACAAAGTGACATTCGGCACCTGTATGACATAATGCATGCATGCTTGCAGGCTCACTTTCAAAATTTTGGAGGTTACACCCTCTATTAAATTAACATAATTTCACATTTGCACGGCATTTTCTTGAGCTTAAATTAGCAAGTGATCTTGTACATTTAATCAATTAAACATGTTAACTAGACAATTGCATTACCCAAATTTCATTACTCTACAGTAATTTTTTCTTGGTGTTGGGATTTTTTTTTCCCGCCAGTGTAAATAAAAAGGATACACCATTTGATTATTGACCGAAAAAATTCGAAAAGTGGTTTACATTAATAAATTAACTCATTTAAATATGGAATAGAACTAGGAACTGTCTTTGAATTTATTTGTTACTTTTCCTTCTTGTTCTTTTTTTTTTTTTTTTTGCTAAAATTTGTCCTTTTTAGATTTTTTTTACAATTTTTACGAATATTAGCCACAAGAAAGGTTTCAAAAGTTGAAGATTGAAGGAATTCAAATTTCAATTTTTTTTTTAAATTTCTTGCCAGGGAATATTTAGGAACATAAAAATTATTTGAAGGAACATAAAAGTTATGATGCCAAATAAACGAATGACATCAAACGGATAGAATGTATTTCGTGAAAATGATGTATCTAAGGGATCAGCTCATATTTTTAGAGTTCTTATTTTTCATTGGGTCCGCTGCTGTACTCGTGAAAGATTTGCACCAGTGAGATGCTATAAAACCTTTTTTCCCTTTGTTCTCTCTTTTTTTTTTTTTAAATTTTTCTCATTTATGTATTTATTTATTTATTTAAAAGTATTTTTCAAAAATCGCTACAAACTACTATTTTTTTGTATTGTGCTTTTCACTACTCTTCCTTTTTTAAAAAGTAGTGCGCTACACTACAAACTACTAAAAAATGTAGCTACTACAGTAGTTTTGCTATTGTAGTGCTCTACTTCCGACCACTGTTTTTACCTTATTGCATAAGTTCTCAAATTTATACATGATCAACAAAACGGGAAATTCGTGAATCCGTAATTCTGCCATTTCATGGAATATTTATATAATGCAGCTTTTATTGCAAATAAAAAACTTGATCAATAGTCCAACAATACAATTACATTGGAAGGTGTCAGTATTCATTTAGTGTTTAGATAAAAGGTTTAAATTAAAATTGAGAAAATGTCCACATTTTCAAGTATTGTTTGGGAAAATTTTCCAACTTTCTTGTAACGCGCTCTCTTAAATTGGAACCTTTTCTTTTGTACTAAATTTCTCAATTTATACACTAGTGTATAAGGTCATCATTTCCATGAAGCATTACCTTCCTTTAACGTACATTACAGTGATCATTTGATTTATGCCCGCCGTGCTGGAATTTTCATCAGTGTTTCGAAACTCGACATATTACGAAATTCTGCTGGGCATGTTGTTGTTCAGCTTAAAGTTCCTGTACTGTACTTCCTTTTAATTATAAAGTTCTCATACGACATTTTTTTTTCTCCTTCTAACGAGAAGCGTTGGTATTTAAATGTTTTGTAAAGCAGATAGACCAGTTTTCTCTTCTTCTCCTATTCGCGACATAGGTAGCCAGTGATGATGCTGATGGCTGTTTTCTTTTCATAATCGGCATTTTGTATTTTTGTTCAAAAAAAAAGTAAATTGGCAGTTTGGCAACCAATATCACATTTTGTAGTCGCAGAAAAAAAATTTGCTGCTGAAATGTAGTTTTGTATTGATGTATAAGAGAGGTTCATTTTTGTATTAACAATATTTGTTAAGTTGGTGTATTCAAATGAGGTAAATTTTTCATGGGCTCACCTTTTCTTCAAAATTTGGCTTTTCTAGGAATTGATTTATTTTTTTGATAGTCTAGCTTCTATTCTGCTAATTAATCACTTGTTAATTGATTAATTAATATAAATTTAGAATAATTAAGAGTGTGAACAGTGGCGTAGGAAGAGGGGGGCGGCCCGCCCCGGGTGCCAGCTATGGAGGGGTTGACAAAAACTGCCCGTGCTGAATTTGAACTTTTATGTCCCTCTCTCCCCGGAAAAAAAAAGCCACATTTATAAAATTGGCATGAGTTCCAGCAACTCATGCCAATCTGTTTATTGCAGAAATATGTGCTTGAATGATATAGCGTGAGCTTAATGAAATATGGGGAGGGGAGGGGGTACTGTCTTTTGCTGTATACAAGAAAACAGCCATTACTTTGGTTAGAAATTTTACATTCCTTCTTTTACTGGAGGAAAATTATCATGTTAGGTAGAGATTCTGAAACTGTTGCTGTGGAACATGGGGGTGCTTCAGCGACAGATGAGGGGTGCTGCAAGAAACCAATGATATCAGGCTCAATTTATGCTCTAAAATGTTGCTCCAATGAATTCCATGAACTGTCGATCTCCCTTGCAAAAGCATAACTTGACAATCTGCCATGCAGTCAGCCTGATAGAAAGTATAAAAATAAAATATCAATGACAGTTCAAACTTATACATTTATATAGAAACACTATCAATTTTAATGAGGACCTGTGGCAGCTTTTTTTTTTTTTTTTTTCAATATCCGTAGTGTGAAAGTTAAATACAGTAAAACCTCTCTAAGGGCCGAATTCAAGTGAAACACCATTGCAATCGCTTCGAGGTGATCGCAGTTGCAATCCCTACTGGAAGTCGAATTACGCTAGAATAATATCTCGTAGCGATTGTAACTTTTCACTTGAATCCAAATTTGGGAATTTGCGATTGCATTGGTGAGTTGCGATCGTTCGTGTTTTACTTGAATCCCGGCTTAAAGCAACCATGTCTGGTTCCTGTGAAAATCAGCCCTTTACAGAAGGTGATCACATAATTGAGACTGCTTTAAATTAGTCAATTATATCACTATGCTCATGCTTTAACTTTTCTATGTAGTAAATTTTATGTTGTAAGCGCTATATAATTTTGCATTATATTGATTATAGTTACAAGAATATGACAGAGAACCTAAAGTCTTTGAAGAGTTCTTTGAATTCGACATCACATTCCCTCCAAGGTGAGGTTTCAGAAATTCATAATTTAAGCACAGATATTTCTTTTATGTTTTTATCCTAAGAAATTTTAGAAATAGAAATTTGAAAAATTGAAATAAAAGAGTAGTATAAACTTTCTACATAATATCAATTGAAATCAATTACTATCGTAGTAAAGATGGAATGCAGGCCGTTTTTTTGAGTTGTGTCACTAGTTTTACCTGATTTACTTAAACTTTGTTCATATGTCACATGATATACAGGTTGACATAATATGAGCTAAAATAACCTCAATTATGTGCATTTATGACAAAAATGTTTGAAATTTGTTAATTATCTGATGCCTATATTTTATTCATAAATTATTTTGTGCCTTGTGTTTGTATATGTTTGCAAATATGCTGTTATATATTAATTTACCTTGCATTATTATGTGTTCAGTCACTTAATGCAGTATATTGTTAATATATGTTACATTTCTGTATCTGCTTGAAGCATTCTTGTTCATAGTTATTACTTTTAAATAGTTTTTAATATCCTTGCTGCTTTTTTTTTCATTCGTCACTATTATTTTTTTTCTTCTAATTTCTAAGCCATTTTGAAAATGAAATAATTTTTCATGTTCTGTTATAGTGTTAACTGTTAGAAATTTTTTTCATTTTTTAAAAACTATTGTCAATAAAATTGGCTATGTTGAATAAATTTAAAGAAAATATTCTAGAATTAAGTATTGATACAAAACTAATAATTTCATTGTCATTTCTTTTGAATTTTCAGCTACCCATTCAAAGAAGATCCTTCTGGAAAATCCTATATGAGGACAAGATGTCCATCATGGTGTGACAGAATACTTTTGAGTAAGAGTGCTTTGTCAATTATCAATATGGTGAGTTGATTTTTACACTGTTTCTCCTCTGACATTTTTCTGCATTCTTTAACCTTTTGGATCCGGGCTTGTTCATATGGAAATTTTTCTTTCGACCCAGGTAGTACGAGAATTGAACCACAGATTTCTTTTAAATTGAAAAGAGAAGGTATAAACTGTCGAACCAGACGTATGAAACCTTGAAAAAATCCCCGGCTCCAAAGGGTTTGAGTGAAAATTTCAACCCCGTCCTCTAAACTAGATGAGACTTATGGTACAACATGTGTACCGTCCGGTTCCTAAAGGTTAACATTGTGTTGATAAGAAAACTTATTGACTACTTTTCTTCCTAACAAAGCTAGTCTATCTTTATTACTTCAGTGTTTTCAAAAGTAAACTTTTACTCAGTGTTGAGAGTTCCACAATTTACAAATAAGTTTTCACATTTTTTTGCTTTAGTTTTTGAAAAAAATCCAGTGAAACAAGACCAGAAATTTTGTTTATTTTTACAGGAATTTTGTTTTAATGGAATGCCAGTAATGTAATGGAAAATACTGGCAAAATATCGTAAAACATGGAGTATATGAAGTTCTGATTATCAAAACTTCAAATGTTCCATCAGGCTTATAGACTTTGATTCATCCAATTTTAATCGATATGAGGCAGTTATGTATCAGATTTTTGGTGAAATTGGAACTATTAACATTCAGATTTTCAATCAAAAGGGCACATCAGCCCCTTTTTAAAACAAAACAGTCCATATCCAAAATTTAAATGGCAATATCTCCTTGATCCTTGTCAATACCTCCTTGATATTTGAAAATTTCTTATTATTGGCCATAATCTGTAATGCCCTTGTGCTTAGTTATGTACCCAAAGAATATGATAAAAATATTTTGCTGTTAGCCTAATTAGTTTTTTTCACTTTCTGAGCGTTTTTAAAAAATGGATATGTTCCTTTTTGATAAAATGGACTTCAATTGCAAGAGCTATGGTACTCAAGAATTTGGACCCTCATTCTGTTCCTAAGTTTTCAGTTTCTTTTTAATTATTTTAAGAAAATATAACTGAACTTGTTGTACAGCAGGGGGGAAATTGATGCTGAACGCCATTCTGGTACTGCTTCTCTACAAACATGAATTGCCTTTTCAACTAAAATTGGTCACAACTCTGGGTTCTATTACTTCTGATCAGCGTTCCGGTTCTAGAAATTTTACCCCTATTGTACAGTTACACAGTACAACAACTGAAGTACACTGTAACTGTCAAAAGTATTTACACCTTAGTATTCTTTTAAGATGAGCAAAAACTCTTAATTAAATGTATTTGTTCCTTTCCAGAAGTGTAACATTTTGAGTCAAGAGGTAGTTTTTCTTTTTTTCTCTTTTCCAATTTAATATTTTAGATCTATCAAAATTTGTAAACAAATAATGTGTACTTTTTCTTTACATTCAATATGTATACATATTACAATATCATTATTATACATAAATGTAGACATTGTATGAAAAGAGCTCCTTTGAATATAAATACCTCGGTAAATAAAAGTCCATTTTGGGTTTTTACCCTTAAAAAAAAATACCTGGGTACTTTACATCACTAGTCTCATTTGTTCCTTCAGTAATGCCTAGCATTGGCTAATTTGGATGTGGGAAAACATTCCAATTATACCCTGTGTTAATCTTCTTGTTTTGAGTTCAGGCTTCTTGAGCAGCTCAACACTTGTGAATATTTCTATATATTCATCATAACAAAGGTAGATATGTTAAAATGTTAGAAAATGTACCTTCAGATTCAAATTCTAATGTACTTTCCTAATAGTTATGTTAGAAAAGGACCAAGTGGCACTGAAAAGTATGATTCAAACATATATATATATATATATATATATATATATATATATATACATATACATATATATATATATATATATATATATATATATATATATATATATTATAATAACAAATAGTAAAAATGAAATAGAAAATGGCACATTAGGAGAAGTGAAAGGAGAAAGGTTGAATCCAGAGCTCATCAGCCGTGGGGGATTCAAGAGTGGTCAAAAGACCAAAAAATTTTTAATATAAACTATAAAAAGGATGTTTAAGTTCAAAATATGCAGTCTACAGATCTTCATTGGGCAAAAAAGCACCAATGCGAGTCTGCAAACTGTACATAAGAACAAAAATCTAAAACTAAAAGCAGGGGTTTCGCCTCGACCGATTAGGAATAAAATTCCCAAAAATCAGCCACCCACAGTACGGTCTGAGCTCTGGATTCAACCTTTCTCCTTTCACTTCTCCTAATGTGCCATTTTCTATTTCATTTTTACTATTTGTTTGTATTATTATATACTTTGCTTTTTAGTTTAGCAACTTTGCGCATTTATGGGCTTTTGGTGTGGTCTCTTCGTCTTTCTTCTTACAATTCTGATATTATATATATATATATATATATACGCACATAAAATACTTAACTTACATTAAAGGTGTTTCTGTAAAAAATTTAAGGTTTTTACCTGCAAAGGTATGAAGAACGATTATAAGTGCTCAGTAATGAGAGAGAGCAAGAATTTATGCACTCTAAATCCATGCGGGGCAGATATTGGGAGGGTAGAAACAAAATGTGATTTATAGTACTTGTAAACTTGTGTTTCTTTTCATTTGTTCCTTCTTCTCTCTTTCTTAATAAAAATGCTTATTTCTCTTTATTTTTCCCCCTCATGTTTCATTCTATATTTTCTTTCAGACTCCTGTAGATGGTTCCTATTGTCCTGTTGTTTATCAGTTAGTTGGTGCACATGTTGGAATGGGAGATCATAAGGTCAGTATACCAAAAACAGTTACCACCATCTATGCATTTAAAATGTGCAAAATATTTTTAAATCATTGTGTGCAAATGCAAATTACAATTTTAATCATAACCACTGAATGTTTATTAATTACTATTTAAAAAAAGGTCTTTGAATGCTGCAGATGAAAAGTTTACGTTATGCAAATATGTGTTAAATGCCATGCGTATGTGTTTCTAGATAAAAAGTAAAAATACTTTACAGAACAATTCATTTCTTTATTATTTTCTTTTTTGATTAACAAGTTTTTGTTGCGCATGAATGAACTTCTGTATGAAATCACTGGAAATATTTTGCATTATTATTACTATAATTATTTTTTAAAAACTTTAGTAGCTTTGTTTAAATGAATTTTCAAAAGCTAACCTAAAATATGTTTGAAATGTTATTTACTCAATCTGTTATAATTGAGTGTCATTTCTTAATTTATCTATTAGCCTAGAGAAAAAGTTATTACTACACTGCTCCACATATTTATAAATTCACCTAATCTAGAATGGAGAGGTAAGCTCAAGTTACAAAGAGCAAAAATATCATTTAACAAATGACAAGCAATGAACAGTTCAACTGCACCAGTGAAAGAATGAACTAAAATAAAGCTTCTCAGAAGAAACAACCTTTAAAAGCAGCCCCTTGCTTTGTATAGAAGCATGAAGTGATTTTTATCAAGGACAGATGCGCAAGTAGAAATGTGCAGCAAACAATATTTTTGATGTAAATAGCTAAAAAGTCATTTGGCTTATAGTTCCTATCTTTAAATTGTTGTATTTTATGTACACAGGTTAAATAAATAAAACTAAAACAATTTTGTAATTGGTAAAAATTAAATGATATTATAATATGGCTCTTATTGCTATCACATTTGCATGTCTTCCTATCTAGTGCACAGATTCTTTCCTTGTATGCAGATCACTTATGTGAACTTTTATTGTAACTTAACAATATTAGAGAATTCATAATAGATCCATAAATATGTGGCACAGTGCGTAGTATGTTGTATTTAGTGTATGACGATTGTTGATTTCATGCTGCTCAAGAGGCTTCTTAGAAGAAAACAATATGTTTAAAAGTTTCAAGTATTTAACATTATGCTATGTTTGTAGTCTATATTTGTAGCTAAGACTTTATTTTTGAACTCCGTTTTCAAATTAAAGCTAGGAATTTCAAAAATAAGAAAGCTAGTATTCACGCATCTACTTATTAATTACTAAGTTTAAGATTCTTTATAACTCCCTGAAAACAATGAGATAGATATTCAATTGTAGCCAGCATTGTTAGAAGGTTAAAGACACTAACCCAGTTTAAGAAATTCCATAAAAACATAATTTGTAATAAATATGTTGTCTTTTTTAATTGTCTTTTTGATGATATTTTAATAAAAGGGAAATAATATACAAAAACTTGTAAATTCAGCGAAAGTAAAAATGTACACAAAATGTAAAGCATGAGAAATCAATAGTTTTTTATTAAAATGTACAGAAAAAATAAGGGAAATATATGTATTTTGTACACTATAGCAAGTATTTTATATTTGTAAAATTGAACAATTTCATTTTAAGAGCTGCTTGGAACATATTGAAACATTATTAAAGTGGGTACTGATTTCTAATTTTTAAAGAATTTCTGTGTTGACAGATTTTAGTGCTAGACTTAGCTTAGATATTGTGTATTTTGAATAATTCCATTTTTTAAACACTAAAGTGAATCAGCATTTACTAAGTGTTTGAAATGTCTAGAAGAAAATCAGCATTTACTAAGTGTTTGAAATGTCTAGAAGAAAAAGAAATACGGGATCATTTTTTTAAGAAAAACCATTAAATTTTTGTGCATCATTGTAGTTCTTTTTAGGTTTTTCCCTTGAAAATAAGATAAAGTGAGAAAATGATCCTTATGTATTAGAGACCCTTTTTACTTGTGAGATGGCAATATGGAAAAGGATGCAAAATTGCATCTAAAACTTTTTTTTTATTCATTTTAGTGGGTAGGATAATGTACTTTTCACATTAAATAACACGAAAGTTGCTAAATTTTTAAAAATAATTTTTGTTACAATCTGAAGCTAGTATTTTAATACAACATACTTAATTCTTTCTTAATTTTTGCAGCCTGTCATGTTGATGTGCAATTTATTACGGCATACAGGTAAGTTTTTCTCTCTTCAATTTAATTTTTTTATTAAAGCAGTTAAGGGGAAAATTGTTCAATATTATATATATATATATATATATATATATATATATATATAGTATGTTGCTCAAAAAGGGGTTATTCTTTTGCTATGAAGGAAAATTTACACTTAAAAAATTTTCTAATAATAAATTGCTGCATCTCATATTGAGATGTAGATATTTACTGTTTCAGTTATGTATCATAAATTTAAATTAAATTGCAAGTTTAAAATGTTCCCATCAAAGAAATTCAAGTTTAATTCAATTATGTAATCTTTAATGTATTAAATAGAATGGAAAAATGTATATTTCAGTGCTACATTAAAAGTATGTATATGTTGGTAAAATTTTTATTTTACATTATTGAAATAAAAACATTAATTACGCTTAAAATGGCAGAATCTTGAGGTTCTATAGATAAATTGATGCATAGTATGTTGAAAAGACAGAAGATGTATTGTTCACTCATAAAGTGGTTGAAATATATGAGTTTTTAAGATAATTAGTTTATAGCATTTATTTGCTTTCATTGTTCCTCCCTAACCCTGGATAAAACAAGGTTTTCATTCTTTACAAAAACAACATTAGACTATTAAATTTTAATACATTCCAAAATTTGAATTGCTTACATGTTGTTCTATATGAGCTAAATAACTTTGGTGGTACAACTTATTTTTTTTATGCTTTAATTATTGAATAATTTAACTTTTTACTATACTTAGTTCTTATTTGAAAAAGGATGAAAAATTCTGCTAAAATATAGATAAAATTGTTATTTTCCTTTCTTCAGCTCTAATTCTTTCATTGAGTAGTATTGCTATAAATTTTCTGCAACTTGCAAAAGTATATTCAATTGCTAATTTTGGTACATATCACTGAGCTATATAGTATCTTCCCATTTATTACTGCTGGGCTAGCTCCTTTAGTAGAAAAATTTATCATATTTTTAAATTTATTATCAGATTGATGTTGCATTTCCTTTTCCATCATGAAATGTATTTTTATCAATAGCATCGGTAGTGCGATTCAGTGCTTGGTAAAAATTTTTGGAGCTATTGGGCCATCCTAAAGTATTATCAGTTATATTTTTGTTTAAACTAACATGTAGTTGTTCATGTAGAATCCATATTACTCATAATGGCATCTGTATTTTTCCACCTTGCTATTCTACTTCTAATATAAGACGGTGATGATCACAGAAAATCAAGTCAAGTGTTTTCAGTATAGGTTTGCAACATTCAGATGGCCGAAAAATAGCTTCTGATTCAGGGTGAGTACTTTTCTGTTTCATCCGATTTATGTGAAATGCCTGGTGTCATTTTACCATTGCATGTTTTCTTATTCATGATATGTTTTAAAAGTTTACACCATTCTATTTATGTACCTTATGTTTTCTCCAAACAGTAAAGTACTTTAAACTTGTTTGTTCTATTCAGCCAATCCATGAAAATTTTCTTGAAAGAAAGTCTAAATACATCACTTTTCAAATTCCGTTTTACATACCCAGTTTAGCTATAAACTTTCAAAACCTGAAATAATGGCTATGGTTACATGCCTAATTAATCCAGAAGATTATTTCTTCAAAATTTCCTGAACATCATCATAATTGTCCTAAATGCTCAGTTTAATATATTACTAGCATGGTAATTAATTCCAGCATTTATGAAAATATGTATAAATATGACATGACAGAGAGAGATTATGTTCCTGTAAAATGAATAATGTACTGTCCAAAGTTTTTATGGTTTTATTTTGCAACGTTAGTAAGGAGTTTTTCTGTGTTATGTGTGTGTGTGTGCGCGCATTTACTTGCAGCTTAAAGTTTCATAAATTGAAAACATATTTCATTTCAACATTGTCATGCATTTCCAGTCATTAAACCAGTAACTATTATTAGACTTATGACATTTTCTAAAACAATTAAAAATAAAGGCATAATATGGCAGTGAGCAGCAATGATACAAAAATGTGAACCCAAAAGTTTAATTTCAAATATTTCTCTTTTACACTTAGAATTTCTTGAAGACTCACTTATTTGGTAGATAAGTGAAGTTTATCGAAGTTGGTATTAAATTTCATGACTGCCCTAAGCTTTCATCCCATAAACTTTAATGTTTGACTCATACCATGAAGAATTAGTGGGTATTTGCTCTTAAAATTATCATTTGTTTTGCTTATAAAAATTATTCTAGTCTACCATCAATGTCTTTCATAAATATTTCAGAATTGAGAACTTTTTTTTTTCTTTTCAATTTAATTAAAATTTAAAATGAAAATAATTACTAAGGCTATCAGTGTACTGTTTTGATCTTAACTTTTATTAAATAAAATCACGTAAAATTTTTTTTTAATTGTAGTGCTTTCATTCAATGTTGCTATTAACCCTTTAACTGTGACGTACGTTTCAAAAAAAATGAACCAAAAATGAAATTTTTTTTGACTGTTTAATCTTATCTTACAAAAATGAAATTTTAAGTGCAATAACTACTATATTTATAATTTTTGCATACACATGAAATGGATTACACATACATCTTATTCACTTTGAGCAAATTAAACAAAATTTTGTATCGGGGATTGCGAAAAACAAAAATTATTTACAAAAAATTAACCGAAAAGCAACCAAAATTAAATGAGAAAGCAAAACTTTCTGTTCATAAACCCAAGCTTGTCTTATTTATTTGAGCAGCTGACACGCCCACATTTGCTTTTGTTGAATGTTTTTTTTTATGAACTCATGTCTTCTTAATTGAAAAAAAAAAAGATTTACTTGTAACCCTAAAACACATTATGCAATAATTTGCAATTTTTATGTTTCATTAATGCTATTTATCTTTTTTTTTTTTTTTTTTTTCAAAATTCATTTTTCCAATAATTGCAATCATTTATAACTTTCCTTTAATTAATTTATGATACATGATTCACAGTCAGAAACATATTTACTTACTCCTGTGCTATAAAGCAACATAAAGTAATACCCAGGTTTCATGTTGAATACTAGAACGTTATTGGATAAAAGTTATGCCATAATATCACTTACTCTGGAAGTTTGAAATAATTTGTATCATTTTTCATAAAAAATCAAAATATTATGCTAAACGTTAAAACTATTTTTCTATGATTAGAAAATTTTGTTGGAATATTAATAATATGACGTTTACTTTATTCCTTCTTCTTATAGTTATTAAATGCTCAAAATCAGGAAAATAAATTTTAAGAGACTTTTGCCATCATATAGAACTATAAGATATTCTAATAAAATATAAAATGCAGCAAATTTATGTACTTATTTAAACTTTATGATTTTTAGATTCATCAAGAAGAGTAAACAAAAAATAATTTTTCAGCTAATGAAATATTTTTCCAAAATTGAATCTAGACTAAAGAAAAATTGAAGAACATTAAATGAAAAATTATATACCCAAAAAATTTGTTGTCACAATCCACTAGGAATGCAGTTAACTGCAAAAGTTATTTAGATTGGAGTAACCATTGTTGCACATTTTGATGATGCATGTTTTCTTTTTTTAAAAAAACTATATTCAGAATTTTCGCTATAAATTTTCTCCAAAACATCATCTAAAAACTTTTTTTTTAATTATTAATTTGAACTTAAAGGTGCACTAAACTAATTTCAGGACTTCCTAAATGCCAAATTTTACTGCTAAAACACCTGGACCTTACATCAACACAAACAGGTGTTTTCTTCGCAATTATACAATATACAATTTAATTTTTTAACTATCACAACTTACAAAACATCTAGAGTCTTATATTATAGCTTCCTATAACGGAGGTATTCGGATTGGTTTTCCTTCTACTTGGAATTTTTTTTAAAAGTGCCTAAGTGATATTTTAGTGAATAGTCAGAGTAAAATAATGTTAATTATATGAAAACAATGTGTTTCCTTCTGTTATTGAAAATGTTTTTTCATTTCTTATTTGGCAGATGAAATTCTTTTCTGATCTCGATTATCTTTTTACCACCATAGTTTTAATTACAGGGAGTACATTTTCATTAGAGTCTTAGCTCAGAGAATTCAAATGGAAATATATTATGACTGATCTGTCAGCATGATAGAGTTGAAAAGATTGACTGATTGCTGAAAAGCACTCTGAATAGTGCCCTAAAGATCTGGTCAGGTTGGATGTAATGGTAATAATGTCAAAATGAAATGCATTTTATTATACAGTTGAGTTTTGAGAATCCAAGCCTCAAACATTGTAAGTTCTACTTAATTCGAGGTGCTTTGTTTGTATTTTTAGTATAAATAGCTAAAAAATAATTTACTCTAACATCAGAAAATCGAAATATTTAGCCATTGTAGAACTTCCTTAACTACGTACAACTAAATAATAAAATGGTGTTGAAAGGTCAGTATTACCAACACTCACCTAGTGACATGAATATTTATTAACTATTCGATATGAATTAAGAGCCTTAGAGTAGTTAACTTGGTATTAAAAATAACTTGAAATTAAAACATTTATCAAACATTTTATTTAATTGCCTTCAAGTTTACACACATAAATATGTTGAGATGTTGAAAAACTAATGAAACTTAATTTCAGGGTAATCAAAACTGAAATTTTTGTTGAAATTGGAATGATAAATTTTTTCTGGCAATATTTTTTTTTTTTTTTTTAAATTTTTGTGTGGAAGAAGTAAAAAGTGCATGTCCTTATTTCATCCAAAAGAATTTATAGATGATCCTAGTTATCATCCAAGATGGTGTGAGCACAAATTGCCTTGGATTTTCATGACTCTACTGTACAATCAGTTTTATTTTATATTTTTTAATTTTATTTAGTACATTTTATAAGTTTTAGGAAAATCAATTATTATTAGTTTTGTTTAACTGTTCTAAAATGCTGAAATTTATTATGATTCAAAATCATGACAAGTTTACTATGATTAATCCAAGCTGTACTCTTGAGTGTGAATAATTTATATTAACACAAAAAATATAGTAAAACTTCATTCTAATTGAAATTGTAAGGAAAACATTAAAGAATTAAGTGATTAGTTAGGATATAAAAAAAATAATCTTCGACATTTTCCCTAGTACTTTAAAAAAGGAGAGAGAAATGAGTTTCTGAGGGAGCATAACAGTACAAGTTTAGCTTAACATATTTTATAAATCGAAAAAGGAAATTAAAAGCTGATCATCAAAAAAATTTTTCATGTCCCTATAAGTGTTTTTTTCATTTTGAAAATTAAATACGTCAATATCAAGCATATTTTCAGGTTTTGCATTTTGCATAAAAATTTAGCATTGTAGAAAATGCAAAGGGAAGGGAGCAGTTGCAGTTGTAGATATTTCATTTGAATATTATTTTTAACTCAAAGTGTCATATTTAGATGTTAAAAATCAAAACAGCTCTTCTAATACCAAAATAGTACCGTAAATCAGGGTTACTTGGACCCACAAGAGGGCTACTTGAGCCCACAGTAAAATGATAAAATCTGGGTTTAGTACTAGCGTTAGAGACTGCAGAGGGCTTCTACCTAGTGGAGAAACGAGGAACTACGTGCAAGTCTTCAACTAGTAGGTACCAAACCTTGATTTTATCATTTTATTGTAGTGGGCTCAAGTAACCCACTAGGGTCCAAGTAACCCTGATTTACGGTACATATTTTCTTTTCCGGCCACCACGCATTTTCTCCTTAGAAAGTCTCTTTTTGATTGATCAGTTGTATGGGCTTCACTGCTTTTGTATTTTTCATTCCTCCAAATTCATTCACTCTTTTAAAAAACGTTAAGAAATATTTTCACACCTTAAAAAAACCCTTTATCTCTATAGCATTGGTTTAACTGTGTAGAGATTGACGTTAAAAAAATCCTTATAGTGTTTGGTGACGCTTGAATCAAATGGTATATTATCATAAGTGTCAGGAGCTGAATTAATGATCTACCGAATCAATGAAAAAATGCTTTTTTTAAAAATGAGAGTCGGAAATTGAAAGACTTGTGTACAAGAGCTTCTATCAAATAGCAAATATACTATTTTCAAAACTGTCGGAAAATTGTTAATTCGACTATGTGTGTATGTCTAATTTAACAATGGTTTTTCATACCATCTCGTTCATACCATAATCTATCCTTTTAAATTAGTATAGAAATTAATAAATGAAGATTAATCATTGCATGATTTCATTCTGAATTAATGACTCGAAATTATTGCATTTGATCTCCCTTATAAAACCTTGGAATAATATTAGACAATGCATCATTTTTTCCGCCAATTCTCCATAGCATGTTTTTAAGAACTAGTTTAGATTCATATGTTTAATTTTACTATTAATATTATTTTTGTCTTTAATTCTGGCATTTTAAAGAAAGTTATTAGAGAATGTGACTTTTTTTATTATTTTTCTTTCCTACCTAGGTTGCATTTAGTATGTCCTCTGCTTGGATAGCATTGAGCTTTTACTCAGTGGAATTCATAACATGCTCTGACTTAGCATTTTTTGTTGAAAATTTAAATTTATTGTTTGTTTTATTTATTTGTAAATAATTTTAGATACATGTTGACAGTAACTTTTATTGAGTTTTACTCTTGAAGAGCTTTTATTAAAATGTTTTCCTTCAATTTTTGTGTTATTTTCTTGTGTTTTGTAGTTGAATATTAATATTTTCTGAATTATGTATAATTTGCTGCAAATATAACTTGCATGACTCCCCCTTAAATATGTATATATCTTTTTTAATTACAAAATGCTTTTTCTTAATAAACACTCAAATTATTTTCTGAATTCAAGCTGAAACCAAAGATACATAGTAAAGTGAACTTTTGAATACATAATTGTTTTGGATATTATAAGTCAACATACGGGGTGGGGGGGGGGGGTCTGAGTAAAAACTTTAAGGCTAATTTGTTTTTGAAATTGAACATATCTTAATCTGAGGATCAAAACATTATTAACCTTTAAGTAATATAGGCAAAAAAATCATTTGTAAGTATTTCATTATCAGAAAATATTCAAGATCAATATTTGAGCTCGAGTAAAATTTTTCAGACAAACACAGAGAAAGGTATAGGAAGAGAAAAATAATAACATGTAGAAGTCAATGTAAAAGCCAAATTATTTCAGTTATACTTGCTTACATGGATGAAACTAGTTTTTAACTAAGTTTGAGAGCTGTTTTATTCATGTCACTTTCAATATCGAATAAGTTTCCTGGTTAAGTACTTTCAAGTTGATGTCGTTTACAAACTTATTCCCTGTTAAAAAAAGCTTTCATGATCAGTTTTAACTAACTTCTTACAAAGAGCACCAAAACTTCAAAGATATTAACGTTTTGGATCCGGGCTGTTCATATAGGAATTTTTCTTTTGACCCAGGTAGTATGACAGTTGAACCACAGATTTCTTTTCCGTTGAAAAGAGAAAGTATAAACAGTGGCGGCGCCAACTATGGGGCAGGAGTGGGGCAATTGCCCCCCCCCCCCTGTCAGAAACGTCTTGCCCAGAATAGGGTCCAAAATAGGGTCTGAATTTCCCCAAAATGAACAAAGCTATCACTTCTTGCATTGAAAAAGGGGCTCCTTGTAGCCCCAAAACACGTGTCTGCAATATACCTGTATATTTGTGCATTTTTAACGTTGGATTTAAACTTCACAGATAATAGTGTTCAATTTGTTCCTTGGTATTGTTTCAATTCGTTATTAACAGATTGCAGCACATAACCATTGTAAAGTGTGTTCTGTAGCAGTTTTAATATGATCTTTATCAAAAATGACATCGTTCACAATCAAAAAAAAAAAAGCGAAGTTTTCAAAGTTATTCCCAGCTTCCCAGTTTATGTTAATTGCTGATTTTATTTCTTCTTATAAAATGTCTTTTAAATATTATATCGTAGGCAGAAAAAAAAACAGTAAAAAAAGTATGTACCCTCTGGGGTCTATCGTAACTTTTAAGGGACGATTTTTCTTTCCTTAATAAAGAAATTATTTTTTACGTAATATTTTTTTTTATTATTTTTCCTGTCCATTAAACACTGTTTGTAACCAGTATACAAAATATCTTTGGAAAAAAAATGTCAGGCACTAATGGGTTAATTAACAAAGATATTAATTAAAAATCTTTAAAAGGTTTTTCATGATTTTTGAAGAGAAAAAAAAAACGAAAAAAGTAAAACAACAGTATCAAAATGAAAAAAAAATTCTGCATCTGGTTGAATGTGTTTGAAACTTCCATGTTATTTAGAATTCGAATGCTAACGTTTTATAGAAAATGCGGCTAAACCTTAAATTTACGCAATTGGAAGCCGATGTCATTGTTGGCCCACGAAGAAAGAAAACTCAATGATTTAAAATGTTTTTCTGTTGCCATTTTATATTTGTTAACAATAGGGTAGTTTTCGATTTTTCAATTTTATTTTTATATGATAGAGTAACATGTGTGAACATCATCGGTGAAAAAATTTTTGCGATACGATAAGTAGTTTTTTTTAAAATAATTTTTAAAGTTCAAGAAAATGTGACGTCACTCGGCGGCGGAAGAAACGTCATCGGTACTTCCGCCGCGCCTCAGCCGAGGAGGAGAAGCGAGGGAAACGCTTGGCTACGTTGAAGACGCACTTGAAGACTTAACTCCTCGTGATTTTGGAAGATTTAAATCGCTCGTCCTCTCGAAAATAGGCAAAAACCATCATTGATGTCACTTGAGGGAGATTGTTGGACTGTCCTTTGACGTATCCTGTCTCCATCATGCATCAAAAGGATTATTAAATATCTAAAAATTAAAAATAACTACGCGCTCAAAATGTCCGTAGCGATAACACGGGTCCGTCGCGTAGAGCTGACGATTGAGGCCGAGTGACGTAACTCGTGACGTATCAGAAAAGCGCGCTTTTGCGCGTCGGATTTTTAAAAATTCATTAAAAATCAATCGTTGTGTTTTAAAATACGGCAGTGGTGAATTTTGGAGTTTTGAGGGTCAAGTAACAATATTTAATGATCAAAATGGGGATTTTTAATAGGTCACAACTACCCTATTAAAATACTTGTAGTTGATTTTAGTATGAGGTTTTAAAAGAATATTCAATTTTCCCTCTTTATTCTGCTTTTGCAACTATAGTAAATTTACTAATAAGGATTATCGTTCCTTTTCCGCGTTTACCTGGTCCTCTTGAAAACAACTGAATGTATTTAAATTTAAAATGCTTTTTGATCAGTTTAGTTCGTTTTAATATGAGGTCGGCAATCAGGGTGTGGGGATTTTTAATTTTTTTAATTTAATCCTAATACTTGTACTGTTTTGTTTTGGATTTATGGTCAGAATGATTTCCTTTTATGTGAATGCACCATAAAAAATTAAAACACTGGAGAATGGGGGGGGGGAGGCGGACTTTTAATTTTTAAATAATACCTGTGCCCCCCTGTCGGGCAAGCTTGCCCCCCTGTCGGGCATTTCCTAGCGCCACCTCTGGGTATAAACTGTCGTATTAGATGTATGAAACCTTGAAAAAATCCTCGGCTCCAAAGGGTTTGAGTGAAAATTTCAACAACGTCCTCTAAAGAAAAAAGACTTATGGTACAACATGTGTACCGCCCGGTTCCTAAAGGTTAATGACAAAACTACAAGTTCTAGGGTTTACACAATCTTGTTAACTGCGGTGATATTTATTCCAGTATAGGTACATTTAGTTTTTAAGAAATACTGGTGGCTTTAAAGTTTTTACTGAGGCTGAAATACTATCTTTGAATATACCAGTTTTTCTGATACTTTCGTGGTTACAAATCCTTTCAGCTGCATTATTTCTTACCAATGAACATTAATAATTAATAATTCAGTAATATTAAAATCCCTTTAAGTTCATTTCTCATTTTTTCAAAAAATTTTACTGTCTGTAAAGATTTTCCTCAGGCTGTAAGGTGGCATTTGAAGGTATGCTTTGATTTTTTTCTAATTCAGGAATTCAAATTTAAATGAGAAGCAGTGCTGAGATTTATCAATGCTTAATTAAATAAACTAATATAGGGGACAGGGGGCACATGTGAACAAAAATGAGATTTTTGTATATTTTTCATTATTAACCCTACACTGCATGATTTTTTTTTCTTTGAAAGAACTGTATATATTTTTCAATGTAACAAGAAAGCATTGGAAAACATTTTTAAAAATTTAATTTTGAGGATAGATAGTTATATCTGCTTTAGAGATACCTAATACTTGCTTTTTATGCTTGAGTTGCCTTACGCCTGGTCATAAGTCAACTCTCATAAAGTAGTCCATGTATCTAATTGGCAACGCCATGCAGTGTAGGGCTAATTTGAGATAAAAAGAAAACATGAGAAACCAAACATTTGGTAATATTTTCATGCAGTTACCTCTCTTCCTCAACAGTGTATTCCAGTAAAAAAAAATTAGTCTAAAATGTGTTAAATTTTGTTCACATCTGCCCCAGTAGGGGGGGGGGCAGTTGTAAATAAACGTGGGGAACAAGTAAACACGGATACATAAATGAAAATAAAATACATCTACGAATATTTTTAAGTATACTGCTTATTACACATTAATAGACACTTACAATGAAAATATCAAGGTATTTATTCAACATGATTAATTAACTCAATTCAACGAACATTGTAGCCTTCAAGTTTTACAGAAAAAGAAACAGAACACGCAGCTTGACATATGCCACCTAAAATTGTAGGTGGCGGTAATTTCAGCAGAATATCATCAGAGTGTTTACCATTGATGTATCATCTTTTTTTGGAAACATAAAAGTTTCATTCATAGTGAATTTTTATCTTTTTGGTAGTGAATTCTACGAGGACAAAGTCATTCACAGCTAAACTTTCTGGTGCAAGGTTGACTTCAGCACAAATTTCTTGATAGTTGCAGTCTTCAAAACTAATGTTGGAGCGTCACTTACTACAACTTTTAACTGTTATTTTTCAACAGTTTAGCAAGTTTAACTTTCTTTTCTTTGCAACTCTTTCAGATTTTAATTAAATATTAACTTTTAATTTTTCAATATTTCTTAATTAGACTATTCAATATATAAAAAACCAACAATTTTTGAAGTTGAAATAACTAAATACCATTATGGGGCACAGAGGAACTGTTCACATCTGCCCCTACATAATGTGTTCACATGTGCCCCTTATCTCAACTTAGGCCTAATTTGATAAAAAAACTACATTTTTTTTCAATTAAAAAAAAATAGTGCCTAAAAACTTTCTTTATTATTGCCACTTTAAGACGGATAAAGTTCAAATCAAAAAAAAAATTGTTTCGGATGTGTGAGAACTGGAACATAGAAGTATATTGGCACCTTCCAAAACATAAGATCTTAAAAAACAAAATGGTTTAGTTCTTTGAAATTTCAGGCAGGATATAGTACTTGTGTTACCATCTACCTAATTTTTTTTTCAGATTTTTCTCGTCATGTTAACTGAGTAAAATATCGTTTGTTCACATGTGCCCCCTCTCCCCTACAGTATTTCCATTTCGTTTGCATTCAGTTTTATTTCGTATTACCTCAAGCAACCAAAAATTGTTTTTAATGAAAGAGATGGAAAAAAAATGGAAAATAAAAACCGTGGATGTCTGTATGAGCTATTTATTTTTGCAGGGCTCTTTTAATAATTAAAAAAAAAGTTGAAAATTTTCAATCATATCTGTCTTTTACACTAAAGAATTTCAACTAAAGTGTTGCTGCTCTTTAGATCGTTAAAACACATTTCTATTATCCTGTTGTAAGTGTTTTTAGTGTTCCTTGTAATTATTAGCACAGATTACAGGGATGAAGAATTAAAAGAACAAGGGGCAGATGTTTTTCCCCCCTATCGGAGAAGGGAATGTCTCATGAATAATTCTCCTGTGAAATGAAACAAGAATTTCGAATAGCTAAAAAAAGAACTTTGCCAAAACATGGTTGTCGCAAAATGTTTACATGTAGTTTTTAAAAAATAATTTCATTTAAAAAGAGAAGCTTTGGAGAAAAAAAAAAGTTACTGAAATGGTAAACTGAATTGGAACAATATCCTTCATGCCCCCAATTCCATTCATCACACTTTTGTGTCATTTCTCTCTCCTTAAAACTCCAAAATGCTGGTGCTTGAGTTAGCTATAACTTGGTGATACTGGATTGGTATTGGCTGAATATTACAAAAAATTTAAAAAACTAGTTTGACACCATTTGTGTAAAAGAAGTAATCTAAATTAATATCGGATGTTTCGGAAAAGTCCTTCTCCTTAGTTATAAGTAGTTGTTGTAACTTAGGAGAAAGCCTATTTTCAATTTGAAAAGTGAAAAATGTAAGAACTCGTATGAATTTCAAACAGTTGCTTAGAATACAAAAAAAATCAACAACTATACACTTTTATACATACAAAATATGTTGAGTCTCTTTCATATAGAACTTATTATTGTTAGTGTACTATCATTTTTCGTGTTGCAAATACTTTTGAAATTGTTATTTTTAAAAAAGCCAAATAAGATCCAACCTGAAGTTCATGGTGTAATATTGCGCTCATTTCTGATTAATTTTGCAACAATTTTTGTACATTCATCATTTTTCTCATAAAAATAAGAAAAAATCATTCCATGAGAAAAACTTAATCCAAATCATGTTTGTCAGCAGTGGAACAAAAAATAGCGATTTGGCCTTATTAAAAGAATGGGACACTATTAAGGCCAACTCTGAATAAACGCCGAAAAGGACTATCTAACCAAAAAAAGAAAACAAGAAAAATTCTTCATTTTCGGTGTAAAAACATTTAAACTGCATTTGATAACTCCAAAACATTATTAAAAATTCAATGTGTACTTCAATGGGAAGGAGAAAAATTGTCACATTCAGGGCACTCATAAGTCTTTATGCTCTGTGTTTTTTTGTTTTTTTTTTTTTTTTTTTGCCTCTGCGCACAGTTTGTGCACATGTGCAGCATATGCAGTACTAGGTCCCCGAACCCTTCGGTGTCTTAAAAAGGACACCGGAGTTCTAATAATGTCAATCATGGCCTTGTACTACAGTTTACTTTTCTAGGATTATCAAATGACAGGAAAAAATGGTGATACACGACGACATTTTTCTTTTAAAATTCGTCAAGTAGGGGAATGTGGGGCAAAGTGAAATAGTTAAGCTAATATACCTGTTTCAGAATGAACAAATTGAAATTTGTTCTACGAACCAGTGTACATAAAGAAAGAATAATGTATTTTGTAATACAACTATCGTCGAAATGTTATTTTTCATTTTTGGCAGTAAATTTGCACCTTCAAAAAAAGGTGGAAAATTTTCACCTCAAAAAACCATGGGGCAAAGTGAATAAAATATAAAAAAAGCTTTTTAAATTTAAAGACTTTCTGTCTGCTCATTCGCACAAAAAGTATGAAATAAACGGTGAAATTGCGCTTTGGGTCCCTGCTTGGCGCATTTTCAAAAAGTCGCCAACTGGCGCGTTTTTCCTTGTCTCGCGAATTGAAAGCTCCGAGAGACATTACGAAAAAATTGGCGACTTTTTGAAAATGCGCCAAGCAGGGACCCAAAGCGCATTTTCACCGTTTATTTCATACTTTTTGTGCGAATGAGCAGACAGAAAGTCTTTAAATTTAAAAAGTTTTTTTTATATTTTATTTCAAAGTTTTTTCGTTTTAAAATTTATTTAGAATTGCGTGAAGACAAACGCCGTTAAGCATAATTCACCGAGAAAATAACAAACGCCGTTAAAAATGCTATTCACTAACACTTTATTTTTTATTCATGAGAATATTTCGTTTCCAATTTTGTTAATTTATCAACTTACTTTGAGTCAAACGCTATCAAGCGTAATGTTCAATTTGAAGAACTACCAATGCATTTTCTACAGCCCTTATTAGCCTTTTTTAATAAGTCACTTAAGCAAATTTTTGAACTGGCCTAATATGTTGATTGTTAGCTAATCTCATTCGTTTCATTTCTTCTTCTGCTTTAATATTGCAAGGTTTATCTCCAACAATTTCAGTCGGATTTAAAGCTTCCAGTCGTATTCCTGCTAATGATTGTACTCGACTCAACTCCACTATAAAGCGGAAGTGCGTTAAAGTTCACGCGTGGATTTAACTCTGCAACCGGAAGCAAAACGTGAAAACCATGACAGAAGCAAGTACAGAAAAAGTCTTTAAAAATACAGTCGAATTAGAATATCCCGCTTGATATAATGCATTTTCAGTGTACCAAACCTCTATAATGCATTATTTTTATCCCGGATAATGGAATATCTCGCTTATTAGAATATTTTTTGTGACAAAATCGCTATTCCATTGGATCGACTGCAATATTTTTGCAATGAGATTTGTGTAATGATTTTGTAATGAATTTTTTTTATTTGATGAGTTACAGTAATTTTCATAAAATGAATGCGTAAATAAACGAATAAATAAATTATAAGTGAAAAAATAAACGAATAAATAAACATAAATGAATTCTTTAATGTATGAGAAAAGGAAATGAGTGAACAATATAGAGAATTAATAACAAAATAAGTGAATGACAGGCCCGTCATTTCAAGGTCAAAGGATGCAAACACAATGCAATTGAATAGGAAAACAACGAAAACCACGCCTACTTATAGTATGTAGATACATTTATTTCTCAAAGCCAGAGGGGGAAAGGGCAATTGACCCTCCTAAATGACGGGCCTGACGAATAAATGAATACATTTAAGTGAACTAATACGTAAGAGAATGTGAATAACTTAAAAACTGAAGAAACACGTACGTGATTTAGTAAATGAATGAATAAGCAAACGAAACGAATTATTTCACTTTGCCCCGCGGGAACTTAACAAATTTCATGGAACATTTAAGATCAAAACATGCATTATATAAACTAAATAAGGGCTGCATTGGACATCAGTACAGCTCAATTAATAGTTAAAATAGTAATTACAAAAATTTCATCATTTTATAGCAAGAAATATTTTTGAAAAACCACGAATATCACAATGAAGGTGTCAAATTTTGGAAATGACTTGTATAATGTCTTTCGTTGATCTTTGGAGCTATTTACGTTTTGACAGGAATCAACTGTGTGTTAGGGAACTTAGTTAAGATTTTGCTAGATAGGTGGCGCTGCAAACCGTGAAAATATTTTACCCTTTCACCTTGCTCCACATTCTCCTATATTAAAAATTCTTTCTAAAAGAAATTAACAATTTTTTTACAATGGTAAACTACAATAAATTGTGAAGAAACGTAATTTGCTGTTTAATAAGATCACACGATTTTGACAAGACTTTTGCAAAAGCAGTTCTGCACTTTTGCCTGTTACCAAACTACTTGTTGATAACGTTTTATCATCAACTAGGCTATCTGATGACGATAAAATCACGATCTAATGAATTTTTACTATCCTACATAGAACTATGTTGTCGCAATCACGAAACTTTCTTCAAAATCTATCTTATGAATTTTTGGATCTTATTGCTCATGTAATCACTGCTGCGAAATTCTGCTATTCGGAAAAACGGGAAGACTTCGATAATTGGGAAAACGGCGATCTTTATTCATTGGCGTTAAATTTTTGACACCATTGCCTGCACGAGGAATATTTTCCCTATGCTTTCGTAAACCATGAGTGAGGAAACATCTATTCAATTAGGGTTATAAGAATAAACAAGGTTACCAAATTAAAATTACTTCCACAAAATTTTGACGACCGTGCCAATTTCCATATTCGCGAAATGTTTCTTAAAAGCAGAAACACAAAACGAAAATTCAAAATAATTGTAAAACCCTTGCTTATTTTAATTACAAACATTTTATTTGTTGACGAAGAGAAGATGGCAGCAAATAAAATTTTTTATTCATTGGAGATATCTCCGATTGTCCGCAGCAATTCACTCGCGTGAAAGGCTTACACGCAAGTGAAAACATTTCAAAGGGATTTTTCTTTCACATTGTTGTTTTAAGCATAAAAGTAAAAGATGTCCAAAATCATGACTACCTTGGCGTCAAAATTGAATAAGCGTCTGCTGCTGTATAGGTTTTTTTTTTTTTTTTTTTTTTGTCAAAATTTCATTTAAATCGTAGTATTACTTCTTGAGGTATGGGTCAATTATGAGATGGGATAATTATGGGCACAACTTCACACGCTAACTGCTTTCTGGAGCACCATGTCCTACTTAAAAATCTGCATTCTCCATCAGAAATTATTATTTACTCCTCTACTACACTGAGCGGCCATTTCTTACATTTTTTTGCTGTTGCGCGTTTTTAAAAATCTTTGTTCTTAATTACCCCAATTGTTCATAGTTACCCCATAGTGCATGGGGTAAATCTGAACAGCGTTTTTGGTTGGTGTCGAATCAGGGTGTTCACGGAATAGGAATCGTTTCATGAAACAGTTGCCTGGGACAACTTGCACACTGTTTATGAGAATTTTTTTTTTTTTTTTTTTTGAACATTAACTCAAAAAAGTCACATAAAAATTAGCATTTTAAACGAAGTGTGCAACCTGGGGTGAAGCATATAGTTAATGCTGTCTATTATTTTAAATTCATATTGTGAGTGTTTTAAAGTATTATATTGTATTCTTTATTCTACAGAAACCATATGCAGAGATAACCGAGTAATTCCTCCAAACGCTGGTAAACTGCACCTTAATCTGCCGCGCATCAGCGTTACATTCCCAACTGCTAAAAATCCAACTACTTACAGCCGATTCATTCATGTAAAACACCCTGGATCTCCTATCCGGATATTTAGAGAAACCACAGTCTAGTCATATGTTAATTATAGTGTCCACATTTCTCCAATGGATATTTTACTCCAAGCTTGTGTGAACCTCTAAGGACACAATGATTTTGATATTATTGGTGTTGTTGCTTAAGACTGTCTATGCGTCTGTTAATGCCTTTTGTAAGCAACAAGAAAATGTGTTTGGTACATAGTAAGCCTCGATAATTCGACACCTGTACGGAATGCAAGAGCTGAGTCTGGCTATCCGATTATCTTCCGTGGCCGAAAAGAGTATATTTTGATATGAGGAAAATTAGATTGTTTACCAAAATAAAAAAACATATAGTGCCTGTTTGGTAAATTGACCTCCGACATCGACAGTGTTTACTTGTTTTTCAGATAATAGGGAAGGGTAATTGGAGTTGAATTTATCTGGGTTGCTTTCATAGTCGTTTTTCATAAGCAGTCCGACTTAAATCCGGGATAATTACCCTTTCCAATTACCCGTATAAGACGTAAGCATTCTCAATGTCGGAACTTAACTTACCAAAGCAGCACTATGCCACTTATATTGTGGCTCTGATGAGTTGAGGTTTAACCCTTGAACTTCACAATGTTTACGTCATTGTAGAAAATAGGGAAGTGTGGTTGGCTCTGAGTTGAGTTGGGATACTGTTCGTCCGTGAAAAGCTGCGCCTCTCACTCGCGAGCAGTTCCACTTAAAAAAGGGTAGATGGGTTGTGGGTGATAACTTTCCGAAGTTTTCAATTTAAAACTTGCATTTGCTATATCCTTTTGACTATTTAACTAAACTATGTATTCGAAATTAGCATCGTTCCACGTTGTTTGATACGGCTCAAAATGCTTTTTATTATTCTTCCATTTTTTGTTATCTTACCTAACACCCCTATTTTGGTAAGATCAGAGAAGACCTGACGCATGCGTAAATGCGCGGAAAGTTTTACCTAAGAAGATCAGACTACTTTTGTAGTAGTCTTGCGAAGATATTCCAACTCAAATCCGCTCCAATAAAACTTTCGCTTTTCACTGAGCTCCCTAAGAGCTATTGTCAAGGTTTTTCCTCAACTTAACCGAGCCACACAATAATAATCGCATAATGTTTCCGAGAATAGAAAATGATCAATATATGCAAACTAATATCGTTATTTTAGTGAGAAGCAATAAACAACATGCATAATATATAACATGTGGCCATTAGTATTCCAAAGTTATACTTCCAGTATTTAAAATATTTCTTAGCAAACTTCATTATTTGATTTGGACTATATTAACTTAAAAGAAATGTGGTTTCCACAGGATGGTGCCAGTAGCTGTAAGCCATAGAATAAGAGACGATTGAGTTGTTGATAAAACTTTTCCTGGTTGAGGGATTTTCAGAAATTTGACGTTCATTTCCTGACTAGATTTGTGACTAAACTTCATGAGATTTTTTTGTTCTTGAGTTTTGTAACGTCCACCGTCTACCCTAACAAACCATAAATAATTTCAAACTGGCAACATAGTAAAATGCATCATTGAAATTGAACTGAATAGGTTAAATATCTTCGAATGTTTAATCGAAATGTTTGGGTTATGCGAGCGCGACCAATGATTTGGCCCCCCAACATCACTATCCATATTTAATCTCAACATGCCTGCTCTATAAATCAATAATAATTGCTCAAACAAATAATCATTTACAATGCTTCATTTTAACACCAGGACGGCTAGGATTTCGTTATACCTACAACAGCCGGAAACTGTCAAAATGACCGTCCTTTAAAAAAGCTGTAAATCTTGCATAGAAATGAATTTGGACAAGAGAGTCATTTAATGTTAGTTCTAATATGAATTATAACTTCTATAGTTTTAACTTGAACAAGTAAATAAAACACAAATCAACACATTTTTTGAACATTTTTCTCGTACGTTCAGTTGAACCCCAATCGACGGAATGTGATTTACGCCTTTGGAAAACAAGAAGCGAAAACTTCTAAATCTCTGCACAGGTGAGCATTTCTCCGAAAAAGGTATGAGTAAAGGTCATACACTTAAAATTACTTCTTTTCATGCCATTCATTTTTTAAGTTAAATAAAAATATAAACAAAAGAAACCAACGGTCATTTTGAGCGTTGTCGGCCTTTAGGTATATTTAAAATTTGCTCACAAACAAAAGATAAATGGAGGAACTTTTTTGAGGAAAATGTTTATCAATATTAAGACCAAGTCAAATCACACCAAAGCTTTCAGTTAAAAACAAATTTTTGAGAGTATTTGAAATTCGTTTACATTCAAAATGACCGCTATGACCGTTAAAATAAATCCAGTGCTGCTCAATCCGTTCTTTATAGTCCTTCACGGCAGACCTCGTGACACAAAACCACCCATTAACTCTGCTTTTCATCCAATGCCTGTCATATTTCGGTTGTAATTCTAACCTTTTTTTCTGATTTCGTTATTTTTATTTCTATTATTTATTTATTTTATTTGTTATTTATTTTATTTTATTTGTTACTTATTTTATTTATTTTTTATTTACTATTTCTTATTTTTATTTTATTATGTTTACCTTTATTTTATTTTATTCTGTTAATTTTTATTTATGTATGTTTATTTATGTGTTTATTTATTTTATTTTGTTTATTTATCTATTTTTTCTTCTTACCTCATACATCTAAACTGGATCTATATAAAAAATAAAAAAACTTCGAGTAGAAACTACTTATGATTTTGAAAAATAAACTTTCAAAACTGGGAATAAAATTCAGCAACAATACAAACTCCTCGACGTATAAAGTGACTAGGTTTTTATCACTTGCAACAAATTGTACTCTAAACCACAGTCTTTCAGTACTTAAGTACAACTCTAAATAAAGGGTTTCAACTAGAAAGGTTGAAGTATAAATAAATGAGGACTGTTTCAATCCAATGGAGTAAAGTAAATGGTTTTTTCGTAATTTTTGACTTAAAGCAAATTCAGCTAATTGATCAGATTGTTTCCATACAAATTATTCAAAATTACTTATTTTCATCTGTTTTTAAAACCATGTGTTTTTCTCAGTGGGAAAAGACAATAGCACCAATTTATTTCTGTAATTAAATTATTTCCGCTATAAACAACAACTTATTTTATTATTCCTGCATGTAGCTGATTTTATCTTACTTGGTGGTGGGAAATCGCGTACTATAGTACTTCCGAAAAAATATTTATTTTTTCTTTAAAAACGAATTTATTTTCCCTTAAAACATATTTATTTTTAGAACTAAAGAACTAATGTATTATTCTAACGTATTAAAAATAATTTTAATACCAGGTTAGTCCGACTTTCACTGATGTTTTAACTATATCCCATTCCCATTTACATTCCAAACATCACCTAAAACCAGAATGGGGCTAGAGGGATTTCTATTAATCATTACACATTTTTATGTACATACTTAGAAACTGAGGTATACAAATACCACTACTACGAAAGAGTTTCATAGTATGTTTAGAATCGCATGACCATTGTTTAGTGTCTAAAAAGAGTTATATTTAACGAAATTTCACACACAGTTGCTTAAATCATGAAAATAGTGCTTTCTGATCTTAAGATTTTATTCAGATCTTATTTCAGGCATAAAACATTCGCTTCGTATTTCTGCTAATAATTTCTAAAACAGTTGAGTAAGCACAATGGAAATTACATTACGTTTCGATGCAGAAGTATTATATTTCCATGCAACATTAATGGTATTGGATTTCATTCTTTCTTCTAAATTATTCAAGGTACTAAATTTTCAAGGTGTCAAATTACGGGGTTTCGATACTTATGATTTTTGCATTTTTTCGGACAATCACAAAAAACCACCGTGTTAGCATTTAAATCTGTCTTTATTTGAAATGTTATTAATATATATTTACTGTTATTTATTCTCTGTATAGAGCAGAAAAAAAGTTTTAGTATTTCATTTTAATATGAGCCTTGATATTTATTTTATTTTTTGTTTATTTATTTGTTTTTCGTCTCTATACCCAAGTAGCACATTTCGTTTTTTAAAGGTTGTAAAATGGTTATTAACGTTGTAACAACCGCTTAAAAACGTTTATAAAACGTTTAAAGGTTATTTGCTACCTGGGTAAACGATTCATTAGGACAGGGGTGGCCAACCCACGGCACGCGTGCCACAATGTGGCACGGCAGAGCAGTAACAGTGGTACGCGAAGACTTTTTTAAAAAATTCCAAAATTGAGAGGAAAATGTCTATCTCAAAAATATTGATGAAAACTAAAACCCTTGAACTGAATCATTTAATGATATTATGAAGATTAAGCTTCAGGATGCTGGCTTACAAATTGTCTTAACTACAATATTGCAAAGAACTTAGCGTTAAGGCCGATTCAGATTGCGAGCGACGCGAACGAACGAAGCGTTTTTCGCTCGCTGGTCAAAAATTCCGATCATTCATACTAGATGCGGGCGAAAGTCACGTGATGGTATTCACCCACTAAGGATAAAGCGCGCCCAACTCGCGAGAGCCAATGAAATCGAATGTCCATGGCGCCTTCCCTCTAACTGGCTGTCGCTCTCGTTGCCAAATTTTGTTCGCCTTTCGCACGCGAAAATATCTAGCATGCTAGATCGCTCGCGACAGGCGAATTTTCGCCGCGTTGTCATGGGAACGCATTCCGAAAACCTGTTTCGAGGGGAAAAGTTCGCTTCGCGAACGCGTTTCGCTCGCTATGTGAATCGCGCCTTAGCTTCGCTACAGACAATGCTTTGTAAAGCATATTTCTATACCTCAGAACCAGACTAACGTAAGTCCATTTTCGTCATTTTTTAGTAGAGGGGAAAAACGATGTATTCGACAATCGCTTTTCCCCTCTACCGAAAAATGACGAAAATGGACTTACGTTAGTCTGGTTCTGAGGTACAGATTTGTGCTTGACACGAATGAGACTTTCGAGGCTGCAGAATGGATTCTTGATCTGCAATAGTTTCACCTACGGGTGATGAATTTTTTTTTTAAAGTTAACTCTGCAAAGAAATTAAAAAACCAGATTATACAAAATTCGGTTTGGTTGCACAAATGAATATTCTTAAATTGTTTGTTACATTACTTGAACATAATTTGGGAAAAAATCTTCAAAAGCATCATCGAATTATTTATCACAAACTCCTTGCCAAAGAATGAGACTTTTTCTCTGCTGGTGACCCTGTAGTGTTCACTGTAATAACAAACTACGAATTAGAGCTCTGAATGTTTTGTAAACCAGGAGAAAAAGGAGAGCATGGCAAGTTACTCCTTCATTGAAATGTGCTATAGCTGTCCAAGGGAAAAATAGTCGTAAGATTTTAGAATTTTAGGGAGTGTGTTTTTTTAAATGTCTGAAAGGAAAGCAATGAGGACTTGCTACTTAGGAATGAAGAATAACAATTGAATTTAGCTATGTCATCTCTTATTATCCGGCGTTTAAGTAATATAAATTTAAGATAGTGCAAAAAAAGTTTCCTAAACCAGTATAGGCCGTCTGCATTCTTTTATGATGAAACTTCAGTTTCTTTCTCTCTACTTTGGTGAAAAAAAGAATAACGCATCAAATTTAATACTGAAAGTATCAACCCAAATTTAAAAAATTTCCAATGACATATGGAGAAATTTGCACATCTATTTTAAGTTTTCATTCAGTGTTAGGTTTGATGATTTTCAGGGTGCTAAACAAAATTCTGATTTCTTCAAATTCTTTATATAATTCTCTGCAAGACACTATTTGTTACCCTTCTGAAATTCAATCTGAATTACTGATCTGTTGTGTGGATAATCAAATATAAGAGCTTACTTCAACAGAAAGTCATCCACGTTATATAGAAATTTGGACATTTGTTCTAACAATTTTTTTTTTTCACATTTACACAGCCGTCTGATGCTGTAGTTGATCTGGTTCAAAATGCGCTTCTAAACAAATATTTTTTGTTATGAATGCAGAAAAATCAAAATACAGTTGAATATTAATTGATAGCACTTAAAACACTGAAACTTCTTAGGATTCTCAAGAACTAATCCTGAAATTAAAGACTTGGTAAAAAAGATACAGACTCATAAACCACATTAAGTACAGACTGTTTAATTTTTTGAATGGAATGTTTAATGTTATTTATTTCTTTTTTAAGCACAAGCCAACTGACAGAACCAATAAAAGTATTTATTAACGATAACTCTTAAGTTCGGACTTGTTTTATCTTTATTATCATTTAGATTTCAATTGCTCAGATTTACAAGAAAAGAGAAAAAAAAAAATGTTTCATTGGAGTAAGAATAATAGTCAGCCAACCTAAAATCTATTTGTAATTTTTTAAAAGTTTTCTGTTTGTTGGAAAAATACAATGTGGCACGCTGAGCTTTTTCTTTTCAGATAATGGCACTCTCCCTAAAAAGGTTGGCCACCCCTGCATTAGGAAATGAGATCATGTGCAATGTTTCTTTGAACAGTTTTTGTATTAGTAGCTTATCAGATTTGTTATTTGTGTTCAGCATGTTTCAGCAGTTTCATGCATGTTGGCTCCGGCAGGAACACGACCTAAAAGCCCAAAAAAAGTTTTATTATTATGATATGTATGTTTGCTTCAAAATACTTAGTTTTATGTATCAGTAAGAATTTTATGTTTGTATATGTCCATTGTCCATATAAGTATTATATTAGCTAAGTTCAAAATTATTGTGAAGACATTTAATAAAATTTTTCTATTACCTAAATTAAATATGATGGATTAGGCCACATTTTGTCATGTCCTAAAACAAAATTTATGCAGTATTTCGATTATATTACTCTGTATTTTATTCCTCGAAAATTATGAGAAGAAAAGATCTGTTAATTTTCGATACAAAGGAGACTATTACCGGGACTCGTCGCCGAAACAACTCGGATAGAAACCACAGTTTTGCAAGTTGGTGTGAGAACGAATACAATTCGTTTCTATGCACCAAAAATATTTTAGGTAGTGTATATTGTGATAAATGTTTTCTGTTTTAAAACTCTATATACACTGAATAATTTACGTGATATTTTATTCCCTGTGATTTTTATTGTAACATTTTAAATGGTGGCAATAGTGATTGTCGTATTGTTTCATTGTTATGTCTGTTGTCATATATATATTTTCAAGTGGACAAGTTATTAGTATAATAACACTTTAAACGTTTTTCTTTTTCCACATGTTTCAGGTTTTG